>JAURVB010013211.1:0-38875 GCA_033002965.1 Piper betle | reverse complement strand
TGCCAACTCTAGTGCCAGTGCCTCACACATGCAGGCCGTAGCCTTTTTAATGGGAGGCTATCACAGCACTCAGGTGATTGCTACGCCCCATTTGTGGGCAAGTTCTCACTGCCAACTTGTAAAGACCCGGAGAAAAATTAATGATAATAATAATAATAATAATAATAATAATAATAAATAATAATAATAAAATACGTTCATCGCTGTGGGATCGAATGTTGGAAAAAAAATTTCCCACACAAATTATTTACCGTCAACCGGTTAACTGTGAATTACCCAGTTAAGTGAAAAGTATTTTAACCGATTATTTATTGTTTAATCGGTCAAGCGGAATCAAACTATTTAAACAATAAAGTGAATCATATCGATTACCCGATGACTCGATTAGCGAAATACGGGCGAAGTAAGTTTTCACAAACCCTAGCCTTCATGACATTATATAAAGAGAAGGGGAGGGCGTCATCCACATAATTTCTCTTCAGACAGACGCCAGCTTCCTCCTTCGCTCAGGTAATTCTTCTTCCTTTCCTCTTCTTAGTTGCATAAATACACATGCTCAAATGGATAATAAGCATGATAAACATAAAATTAAAATCTGAAATCAACGAAGAGAAGGGGAACACTAGGAGGTCATCCTGATGTTTTGCAGCAGCAACAATACCATCTTCCATCCTTGTGAATTGAGTTGACGTGCTGGAAGTAGGGAGTGCTCCCGGCGGTGCTGCTGACCGGACGGAGTCGCCTTGGGTGGCTGAGTCAGACCGTCGAAGAGGGATGCAAATCAGGAACTTGAAGGGAGACCAGGTCGGTGCTGCCATGGGTGGTGTTGCTGGCCAAACATGGATCCGCCATAGAAAGTGCAGACTGGTCCTCACCTGGGGTGGTGCTGGTCATCACCTTGATGGGGCAATCGCCATGGCTACTGGTCGGCCACCATGAATGATGAAATTAAGGTCCCCTTGTAGGCTGTAGTCCGAATTCCATGAGATATCAGCGTATAAAGATTTGGATCTTTGGGGTTTTCCAATCGGATCAATGGGTTAGATAGAAGATGGGGTCTGAAATTGGTGGAAGGAAAAGAAGACATGCTGGTTTTGGTGCGAAGAAGAAGAAGGTATGGGAAAGAGAAGGACGGCCGGGAAGAAGAATGGCAGTTTTGTAAATATGGGATGACTCGATACGGTCGAGTTAAAAATAAATTACCAATAAATTAGGATAATACAAATCAGTTAAAGAATATACAAATACTAGTAATTAAGTATTGAGTATGGTTAATAATTAAATTATTAACTGATAAATGAAGGTTTTATTCGGGATATTTAATTGGAAATGTGAAAAAAAGGACTTAATTGATTATATCACATTGATAATAATTATCATTGGACTTACTGGAAATTAAATAATTAAAGAAGTCCAGCATGATATATTTTAAATCTTCAAAATGGATAGTTATACTAGTCATGTAGTTGCATGTAGGTTCATGCAAAGAAAATTATACTAATGTATAATTTTATGCCATCATTCAGATTAGGGTTAGCAGATTACAGTTAGACGAAATCTCAAGTCAGGTACATATAATAGGTAGAACATCGTACTTTCCTTATTCGTAGCCTAGGTCGGCCTGAGCCTAGATTCGACCACTGTGCACCGAGTGCAATCGGGGTCAAAGAATTGACTCAGTCCAACACGGGGTCATATTATATTCGTAAATTGTGTAATGTATCGACATTGTTTTGGAGTGGTGATAGCCGCCCCATAAAAAGGCTACGACTGGGGTGAGCGAGGCACAGCAATTGCTCCATCACACTAGAGTGCAGTGATAGCCTCCCCATAAAAAGGTTACGGCCAGGATGTGTGAGGCATTGGCAATAGAATTGGCAGTGAGAGCTTCCCCATAAATAGGGCATAGCGATCACCTGAGTGCAGTGATAGTCTCCCCATAAAGAGGCTATGGCCGGGGTGTGTAAGGCACTGGCACTAGAGTTGGCAGTGAGAGCGTCCCCCACAAACGGGACGTATCAATCACCTGGGTCCAGTGATAGCCTCCTCATAAAAAGGCTACGGCCAGGGTGTGTGAGGCACTGGCACTAGAGTTGGCAATGAGAGCTTCCCCACAAACGGGGCGTAGCATTCATCTGAGTGTAGTGATAGCTTCCCCATAAATAGGCTATGGCCTGGGTGTGCAAGGTAGGCCCACAATACGAAATTAGGTGATTGACAACCAGAGCATGGAGCAAAATAAATATGGGTACTCCTTTTTATTTATTTGAGAAATAAGTGTGGCCACTAGGAAACGGTCAAAGATTGTGGGATCTTTATATATGTTTTTGTTAGAAATGCTAGACATATTTGCTAAATTGTGAGTAACACCTAGCCAGCTAGGCCCACAATGTTGTGAAAAATGGCGGGTCGTTACAGTATATCTTGGATAAGGATAGGAAAGTTGGGAAGTTGGAGGATTTTTTTGAGATTTTCAACGTTGGGGGTTGGACGCTCCTCATATAAATATACACTTATATATGGGTCATCCCATCTACCACCGTAGCCGCCCTCTGTACGACCCCAATCCCTTCTCCTTCATGCAGGTGTTGCCTTCTTTGCAAGGAACCTCTTCTCGCTTCTTTTTGCATAGAATTAGATCAGGTCACATGCATACATATAGCATATATAGGTTTCCAAAAAATTTCCTACGAGTTGTAATGATTGTTTGGGTGCTTAGTAGACCATTGAATGTTTGTGTCGTTTTACCAATCTGGTTATATTTTGATCTCTTATTCTATTATTCTACTGTTCATATCCTCTACTTAGTTTATAACGCTGGGATTTTGCAATTATGATCTAAAGTCTTATGCTTATGGCTTGTTTACATTTTGATTAAAGATTCTGATGGGTATACTAATCTTGAAATAATTTGTTCGGTATCAAGCGTAGGAGTTTCGAATTGGTGGGCAAAATTTCTTCTCATGCATATGCTTGTGACTGCATGCACACATTGGTGCACTGCAAAAGCATGCCTTTGCTTTGCATGATTTTTCACCTCCCGGCTATTTCTTTTAGTTTGTTAATAATTAGTTTATTTAATTATTTCACTGTATTGGTGTAAAGTAGGAAAGTAACACATGAATGATATTTTAAGTAAATTATAAAACTTGATATTATTAAGTTAAGATATTAAAAATGTGAGTGTTGGATTTAATTGTGTAAGTGATACAAAATTGTAACCATTATTATTTAACTATTAATTAATTTCCAACCTTGTTATGTCGTTAATGGATTAATTAAATCATTGTTAATCTTTGTATAATATAATTAGTACTTATAGTTTATGTCATGATGTTAATAAATTAAGTATATATAATATTATAAGGAATTTATAAAATAAGGTTAGCATCTTTATCTTGCTTAAAATTAATATTATGAGATTAATATGCCAATCATGATACAATTATTATTAAACTTTATTCAAGGCTTAACATTAAGCATAAAATAGATAAAGTTGATTATTTTAATAATCGATCAATTAAGGTTTGTAATATGGGTTATCAAAATTTTGATAGCCTTAAGTGTACTGTAATAGCATGCTTAAAATAAATGAAGTTTGATCGTGAGCAATTAATTTAAAATAAATTTACAAATGTTATCCTTAAATTATGATAACATAAATTATTTTAAATAATTAAATGGAATGGGAGTACTTATTTAATTAATAAAGTGGCTGGGAATTTTATTCAGAATTTGAATAACAATATGACAACCATTTTGTAACGACCCGCCCGAACCGGACTGGGTGTTGCTTAAAAATATAGTTAATGTAAATGTAATCTTCCAGAACATGAATTTAAATACAACAAATAGTCTTCCAACATATAATATAAATCATAACAATAAATCATGTTCTCTAAAATTTAAAATAACCGTCCCACAATCTCGGACTGTTTCCCATAACCACATTTATAACACAAGAGAATAATAAGGAAGTCCAACTTTATTATCGATTCACCATACCTGGGTTGGCAAAAGAACCACCAACCACACTTCTATTCTTTAGTCCCAAAGCTACTCACCTGCGGAGGCAATTCCGTGTTAGTGATAAAACCACTAAGCCACATAATTAAATGAAACAAGTCAATATAATCTTTATTATCATTTCACTCATTTTTATTATTATTATTACACAAGTATAGAGTAATTATCCCTCAGGTCATTCTGAGATTAGTAACTTGTCTCCCAGGTCATTCTAAGATTAGTAAAAGTTGACTCCTAGCTCATTCTGAGATTAGAAAATGTCTCCCAGCTCATTCTGAGATTAGGTGGTCTCCCAATTCATTTTGAGATTAGTCATGGTCTCCCACTTCATTATGAGATTAGAAATCGTCTCCCAGCTCATTTTGAGATTGGGTAGTCTCCCAATTCATTTTGAGGTTAGTCATGGTTCCCTAATTCATTTTGAGGTTAGTCACGGTCTCCCAGTTCATTCTGAGATTAGAAAATTGTCTCCCAGCTCATTTTGAGATTAGGTGGTCCCTCAATTCATTTTGAGGTTAGTCATGGTCTCCCAGTTCATTCTAAGATTAGAAAATTGCTTCCCAAGTCATTTTGAGATTAGGTGGTCCCCTAATTCATTTTGGGATTAGTGCCGACAAAGGCTACCAGTTAAAAAAATACACAATTTCATATAATTATACCAATTTGGGAAAATACAGCATTTCAAATATTTATACGGACAGTTCAACATTTCAATTAATCATATTAACACACATAGTAACTTTAAAGGTGTGGCCCCGTGTTGGACTAAGTGAATTCCTTGACCCCGATTGCGTTATAGCGCATGGTGGTCGAATCTGGGCTAAGGCTGACCAGGGCTGCCAACAAGGGAAAGTATAACATTTCAAATGATTATATGGACATTACAACATTTCAATTAATTATAAGCACACACTTAGTAACACACATAGTAATTTTAAAGGTGCGGCCCAGTATCGGACTGAGTCAATTCCTTGACCCCGATTACGTTATAGCGCATGGTGGTCGAATCTGGGCTCAAGCCGACCAGAGCTGCCAACAAGGAAAAGTACAACATTTCAAATGATTATATGGACCTAGATATTTCGAACTCACAGCTGCAACCAATGATCTAATGTGAACGAGAATATAAAATTATACATAAGTATAATTTTATTTGAGTAGGAATGCATGCAACTAAATATATAATATATATATGCATCATTTCCAAAAATATTAAATATTAAATTATCAACAAACCTAGTGAGATAATTAATTATTCCTGTGACATAATCATTTAAATCTTACTTCACATTTTAAATTAATTATCTAAATCATAATTAATACTTAACAATGGATAAAATAATTATTACTAATCAACAAGTATTTAACTTCCTTTGTGATGATAATTACTTAACCCTGATCTTGATGAATTAGTTTATGATTATAATTTTTAATCGCTACTATTATTTACAACAATTTAATTAATTAAGTTGTTTAGTTAAATTATTTAAAATAATTTTTATTATTTTAATTCATAAATATTATTAATACAATTTTTTAAATTATTCGACTCTATAAAGTTTCAAACTTGTTTTATTTTCATCATGCTATTTAGGTTCGACGCGAGTGATTGCTACCCGACTATAGTTTAATAACTCATTTTCTACATTACTGACTCCTTATATTAAAATAATCACTTTATTTACCTAATATTAAATTTAATATGGTAAAGGTAAAATCTTTATTTTATTAATTACTTATAACCCTTCGATTTAATTTAATCGCTTGAATTACGCTGATTAATGTTAGACTAATTTTAATAGCATGCAAGTGTACATGGTCGTAACAAGTAATATAATGATAAATCGAGTATCGTCCCACAGGGAGATGAATTTCCTTAAATTAATTAAAGAAAATAAAATTAAGAACAAAACAAAAATAATTAACTTAACAGAATCTAAATACTAACTTTAAATTAAAAGAGAAGTCAAAATTATAAAACTCGTTCTAGAGTCGAATTTCCCTTAACATGATTTTAATCTTCATCATATCTTACTTTTATCTTTTATTCCCTCGGATTGTCGATCTAGGATAATTATACGACATGGTGGCTCCCGCTCCTTCATGCTTCTATTATTTTGCCTCAATTTCTACCTCCCGGTGATAATTGATTAATCAACAAAATAACGCATTAAGAATTGCCTTACAACCGCATACGGTGTTGTGCATCTTCCGACCACAACGACAAACAAGTCAAAAGACTCGTCGTATGATGAATTATCAATGACTAATCTAATTAATTTCTCCCGAAATCTAATTAAACCTCATGATCTAAAAATAGGTGATCAATCTATTCTTAGCATTAAGAATATGATAATTCAAACATTCCGATTGAATAAAAGAGTAAGAGCTTGAAATGAATTCAATTAAATCATGTTAAGTTCCATTCTTCTCTAGAACGAAATATAAAACTACTCCATAATAAAAATAGAAAATGATATAAAAAAGAAACTAATTTTTATTATAAAAGAAAAAGAAATTACAAAAACTAAAACTACTACTTCTACTACACTCTGAAGCCAAGAGATGAGATATGATCAACAACAAATGACCACCCCTTTATATAGAAGTGGAGATACAAGAATTCGAAGAGGGTGTTCACAAATCGACGTAATCTAATTAATTATAATGTCCCTTTAAGTTTCCAACTGTTCGACTCCATTGAACACCATACATTGTAACCATTGGGTGGCGCCAAGTGTCATGACCAATCAAATCCAAAGCTTAATTTATTCATCTTTTTCTGCATTAAAACATCAAAGTTAAGCATATATAATAAAATATTAATTAACTAAAATAATAAAGTAAAATATTACTTAATTAATAATGTTTATACCCGAGAAGTACAAAATCATATTAAAAACATGGGTAAATATTATATATTTTAAACGCTTAACAATTAATTATCGACCGTTTATCACTACTGTGTTTTTATTACTCGTGGCGATTTCAAATAATAATTAGTTAGTTTAGTAACTTTACCCATAACCCATTAAAATAATTATTTTTAAAGATTTATTATGAGTTTGAATTATTTTTAACTCGAATCGGTATCGAGTCGAGTGTTACTTAAGAGTTGGTATTATTATTTAACTCAAGCTGTGCCGAGTCAAGCATTATTTACAAATTTGCCACCCAAGGGAATTTTCTTCTTCTTCTTCTTCCTCGGTGCCATCCCCTGTTCCCGACAGCAGCCGCCCTCCATCCGCCACCAGCAATCGTCTCTGGCAGTCGTCAATGGTCGCCGCCCAGACTTGCCATGCCATTGCGGTGTCGCCCAGGCCAACTCCGGCCGCCTTCCAACCGCGGCAACGCCCGCATCGCCTGCCTAGCGGTGCGCTCGCGTCGGCGATTCCACCACTGGCGAGCATCGTCACCTCAATTGGGTGGTCGCCTCGACACCCTCGACCACCTATCTACCTACCCCTGCCATATTAGAACCCGTAGCCACCCAGGACAGTCGGATTTCTACCCCCACCACCATCCCCTCTGTTTTCGCCGCCATCCCCAATTTTTGTCCATTTACCACCCCAGGCCGACATCCACACCCCGTGAGATTGACCCTACACAAATCGACGAAGAAAGTAGGATCATCTTCCGACATTGGAACAACCGTCGCCACAGATTCCCGGCGCAACCTCGCCGGGGCTTACCCATCTCGCCAAAACAGGGGACTCATCGGCCAAATTAAACTTTAATTTTTGTTTAGTTTTTTTCTTGTTGATTTTAAACTTTAATCCTCACGATTATACAGCTTATTATCAACTTAAAATATGTATGCAAGAAAATTAAGAAGAGGGAGATAGAAAGAATACCTAAGCAAGGAAGAAGACACGCCGGTAAGGAAGAGGAGAAGAGAATGCGAATGAAGGCTAAGGTGGAGGACGTCCTTTATAAAATGAAATGACGGCTAGGGTATGTGGAAACACACCAACACCCGTATTTTATTCCTTTAACCGGGTAACTGGGTAAAGAATAAAATATTTAACCGGGTAGACTTAACCGGGTAAAAAAATATATAACACGTTCGGTCCTTCCCGAACCGCGTCCGCATCCGAATATTTTTTTTCTTTTTCACGGTCTTTACACAATCGATGTGACCATAGGAAGTTATAAGATTATTATGATTAGTATATAATTATTATCAAATTTTAGTAGTTATTAAATCAAATTATTTTGGTTGTGGAGATATAGTTTGATTAGTTGTTTTATGGAGTGGGTAATTATACATTATTCTTTTCCTATTGAGAAAACTCTTTATAAGTATTTAGTTCTAAGTATTTTAATTGCAACTTAAATTGCTGAAAGTAAATAATAATGTGATGTGGATAATTAAGTACCTTATTAATTTTTGAGTTAATCTTGATAAATTTAAAGCTTTAATATTTAAAGCGTTGCATGGGCTGTTTTGTCAAGTTTTAGGCATGACATTGCATACGTTCAATTGTTATAAAATTGTACTCATTTTATTGTATCAAATTAGGATCATCGATCGTGGTTGTGAGTGCACTTGCGGTTATCCAGGTTCGTATAACTACTTGAAATGTTTTATATTCTTTTGGCAGCTTTGGTTGGCCGGAGCCCATATTCGACCACCATGCGCTAAGCGCAACTGGGGTGAAGCAATTGACCCAGTCCAACATAGGTCACACCTTTAAAATTATTTGAATGATAAAATACCTACCATAGGCTCATAATCACTAAAAGAATTAATAAATAATGATATAGAATATATTGACTTTCTTCATGTAATTATACGACTTAGTAGTTTTATCACTACTGCAGTTTTATGACTGCAGGTGAGCAGCTTCAGACTGATGCTTAAGGGTGTGGTTGGTGGTTCCCTTACCAACCAAGGTTGGAAGCAATGATGAATGAAATTGGACTTCTTCTTCATATTATTTTAGTTATAATTATGACTATGGAAAACAGTTTGGAGGCTCTAGGACTTCGCAGGACTTTGCGTAGTTAGTTTATCTTATGTTATTGTTGCATGTTATATTTAATATAGTATGATTTATTTTATAATTAATCATTTTTGTTATATTATCCTTTGTATTTTTGGGTAACCCCTGGCCGGCTAAGGTGGGTCGTTACAATCATCATCATCATCCTCACTAGTAAAAACACTAGCTCCACCAGTTATATGAAATACATCCTCCGGAAAGCCAGGGAATGGAGAAAACTCTAATTCCTTATCATCTGTAACCCTCCTGAGGTTTGCTGAAATTTGGGTATGCGCATCATGCTCATGATGAATCCAACGCTCCTGAGTGAAGCACAAAGCACCCAACTGACCAATAGAAAGAGCAGCAAAAGATGGAGCACCCAGACCCACAGGAGGTGGAGGCTAGTGATGATGAATGGCAGCAATATATCTACCAGCAGGTAAAAGCTCCATGTCGCTCTCCATACTCATGCCGGCCACTCTAGACAAAGTAGTGATAAGGGAAGGAAACCACATTCCAGACCTCATGGGATGTTGTTCTCAACATAGCAGAGTATATAAACATCCCCATCTCTACAGGAACCCTAGTCATGATAGCATAAGTCAAGCACTTCACTATCTTAAGTAACATCAATAACATACAAGCAAGGCAATAATTTAGAGCAAACAAAGTTAAACCAAGCGAATCCCTGAGCAAATAAACATAAGAGTGGAAAATGCTTATGAATTAATCCATTACTAGTCATGGTCCTCTCTACTTCACCTTCACAAGTCACAAATCATACGAGTATGCAATTGGCAGTTCCCGATCAAAAGACACCCAAGCACCACGGAATCTCACTCGGTAATTGGGTTGCTAATGAATTAAATAAAACTAAACCTGAAATATTGGGTTACCTCCCAACAAGAGCTTGGTTTAAATTCATCAACCAAACTTGCTCACACTCCGTGGATCTAACAACTTAACACAAGGCTGAGGTGAAATAATATCAGCACCTATTTAGGGTTTGAATCTCTGCCCATTCACTTTAAACAAGTGGCCATCTTCCTCATCCCCTACGTTAATAGCAACATGAGGAAATACTTCAACAACTTTGAAAGGTCCTGACCACCCAGATCTCAGCTTTCCCGGAAACAACTTCAACCTAGATTTAGACAATAACACTTGTTCACTAGGTTCAAAACACCTACCTAAGCTTCATTCCACAACTTTGTTTTCTCCTTATACAACTTTGCATTCTCATAACATTCATTCCAAAATTCATCTAAGTCATTTAGTTGCAAAAGTCGCAATTCACCACTAGACTTCAAATCAAAATTTAACTTCTTAATAGCCCAGTTGTAACACCCCAAATTCGGTTTAAGCTCGTGAACCAAACTGGCATGTTACAGACCCTGGTTAGGTCGGCTAACCCGAACCTAACTCATACGGATCCAATCTCGGCGACTTAAAATGAAGATACAACTCTCAATGCATGGATGAACGCACAAACCCTAACATGGTACAACATGAATGATATGCAAATCAAAGTACACACCAAGACAATCCCGATAAAAATTAATAAAAATTTTGAAATATAACGGACAGAGTTTCCCCTAAAAATGTAATTAGGGGCCACCCTGTCAAATATACATATGCAAATATATATATAACCATATATCAAACAATTTCATTCATACAAAATATAAAATCTAACATGTTGTAACTCATTTTGAAATTTGGGTCTCAACCCACCACGCTTCCATTGCACAATCTATTCGTGTTTACATCATCTCATTATCTCTTAGCACTTAATTACGTCCTATCATCATATCTTCAGCATTTAATCACATCATATCATGTCTCAGCATTTCACGTCATTCTCAAGATAATAACTTCATAAGAAAAACATTAATTACTCTATCAAGTGACATGTGTGCAAATGACATCATTGCTCCTCCGTCCATGCTGGCTCCTCCAACTCATGATTATTACCTTCATCTAGTATAAAAACAAGTCAGTAACAAGTGTTACTGGTCCAAAAAATAAAATAACTATAACAAGCTGGCTATGAGAGCAAGCTCTGAAATGAAAGAAAACATCATATACTCCACGTGAACACTCTGAAGGGCACTATTGAGGAGCCACTGAGCTGCAGACCCAGGTAGCATTCCAAACTTACTGATCTGTTGATGCTAATGCCGCTCTCGACATTTCCTTACTTCATATTCTGGTCTCACATCCTAAGCCCTCTCCTTACCTCCATATTTCTCCTGGCCTCGAGCACGAAGGCCGAATACTCTGAGGCAGTCGCCTTTAGTACCCTTTGAACCACAAGTCCGGACATGCGCTGTATTAAACATTACCCGTAAACCTCCACATTCTCCGAGTGTGAGGAACTCAAACGTGGAGTTGTTAGGATCCCCCGGGAATGGAGCAGTCCACTGGCACTAATCCAGAGCCTGTTTCGACTGTCACGACATCCACTTATGGTACATGCAGTCGGTTTTTCCATCTCTCGTCTCACTGAAAACGCGAAAACTATATATATATAGGGCCGGGTAGGGATTTATATAATAGGCCCGAAGGCAACTTGTGGTGGATCTTATTTTCGAAATCATCCTCGAGGGATCTCATCCTCAAGGGGTTATTAATTTGGAAATCTGTTCGGCCAGATGGCTCGAGTTAAGTGGGATCTGATAAAATGCCACTTAACTGGCCCTACAGGCATTAAATCAAACATACAATAGAAGAGAGTAAAAATAGAGTCGAGTCCTAAACGGACCTGGTAGAAGCTCCAAGTGTGTCATCGCGCCTAGGCAGCGAGCTCCTACTCCGTACCTACACATCAAAACTAAACACTAACGCCTGCTAACTAAAAGATGCATCAAACTCAATGAACATCACACACAACATAATTATCATCTGTCACAATCAGCAATCAATAATCATAAATATGAATAATCCTAACTCCTCCTATTCAAACCAATATTATTGTGTTTATCCAAATTACGCCATGATGCCTTATCATGCTCCGATTCGATCTACCTCATTAGATCACTTACATTCATCCATTACCAATCAAATCATGCATATCATTACTTCTTTCATGCTCAAACTTTTATCATGTCAATCAATCAATCCTATCATGTTGTGCTAGCAATCATTAATTTTAAATAATCAAATCAGAGGTAATTATACCTCTCGTCATCGACAATCTGCGACTGCTAGGGTTTCATCAAAAATCTCAAAACTCGAATTCGACGCTCATCGGCATCCGAAGCTCGATCGGGTTCGACTGGATGAGCTCCGCAGAAGATCCAGCGAATTCTAGCAAATCCAATTTTCTAGCAGTTTTACGAGCAGGTTTTAGTAGTTTTCCGGCAGCTTTCCGGAGGTTTTTTGGCAACAACCACCGGCGGCGTCTACTGGCTGGAAAGCAATGGTATTGTCTACCATTGGAATCAGCTCAGCGAGCCCGACGTGTCTACGGCGTCGACATGGTCGGCAGAGGTGGCGCCTTGCCGAAAAATGGCTAAAATAGAGGGTCGGTGGTGGGTGACTAAATCCAGCCGAGATGGGCGGCGATGGGCTCCGATCTGGTCGGGGAAGGTCGCTAGAGGGTCAAGGGTGTCGAGGCTACCACTCGATCGTGGCGGCGACGGTCACCGGTGACGCGATCGACGACGGGAGCGCAACGTGGGCGCGGCGCTAGGCGTGGTGATCTGGCGTCATGAAGGCCGGACGATGGCCAGCGGCACTCAGGGAGGCACGGCACTGCCACGGTGGAGCATGGCAACGACGACCAGCAACAGGCCGGCGTCGACTGTGGCAGTGGCGATGCTGCATGGGGGCGGCATCGGGGCAAGGGTTTGGGGAAGAAAACATTGGGAGGGAAGAAAATGGTTGCTGGCAAACTTGTAAATATTACTTGACTCGTCTCTGGCTCGAGTCAAGAATAATAATTAAGTCGCCGTAAATCCAAAAAAATTCCATAAAAATCGGGGAAAATCCCATAAAATCAAACAAACACCAAAACATCATAATGATATGCTCTAGAACTATCAACCCACCCAAATTGCCCGTAACGCGTCCTAACATGGTAAACGGTGAAAAACTAATTCAACGATCCACTATATATAAAAATAAACAAAAGTAACTGGCATACTCTTATATATTCTGATAATTCATTCTGTTCTGTTGTGTTCATCACTGTTATCATTATATAGTTGACTACGCATGACCCTCATAGCTCATACACGCGACTGGCGTCGGCTCAGTACACGTGTTCTTAATCTAACTCGACTCAAAAATAATGGTCGAACCGACCGGTTCCGAATATAAAACCCTGACTTGAATCATGGGTTTTACACCTGTAAAGACCCGAAATAATAATAATAATAATAATAATGACGTTCGACGCAGTGGTATCAAACGTGGGAAAAAAATTCGTTAGCTGGATAAGTATGAATTACCTGGTTAATTGAAAAGTAACTTTTAATTGGATAATTCTAGTTGAATCGGTCGAGTCGACTACATTATTTATCCAATTAACCATTTAAGTGAACCATACCATGTACCCATTTAACAGGTTAAGTGAAATGGTTAAGTGGACCATGTTGATTACCCAATTACCCGGTTAAAGGAATTACGGTGAAAGGGTGCTTCCACATATCCTAGCCGTCATTTTATTCATTATAAAAGGAAAAGGGGGGGCGTCATCTACATTTTTCCTCCTTAGACAGACACCGGATTTCCTCCTTCGCTCGGGTAATTTTCTTTCCTTTCTTTTTCTTTTGTTGCATGCATACACATGTTGCATAAATCATAAACATGATAAACATAAGAATTAAATGAGAAATCAACAAGGGAAGAAGAAAACCAGGAGGACGTCTTGCTGTTTTCCAGCAGCAACCACGCCATGTTTCCTTCCATGGTGCGGGGTTGACGTGCTGGAGGTGGGAATTGCTCCCGGCGGTGATGATGGCCAGATGGAGTCACCTTGGAGGGCCAAAACAGACCGTCGAGGAGGCACGCAGATCTGAAATCCGAGGGGAGAACAGGTCGGTGTTGCCATGGGTGGTGTTGCTGGCCAGACGTGGATCTGCCATGGAAAGTGCAGACTGGTCGTCACCTGGGGTGGTGCTGGTCATCACCTTGATGGGGCAGGACATGGTCGCCATGGCTGCTGGTCGGCCACCATTAATGGTGAAATTAAGTTCCCCATATAGGGTGTAGTCGAGTTTCATGAGATAGCAGCGGATAAAGATTGGATCTTTGGGGTTTTTCCAATCGGATCAGTGAGGTAGATAGAAGATGGGTTCTGAAATTGGGTGGAAGGAAAAGAAGACATGCTGGTCGGGTGCTGTTTATGTGGCCGACTAGAGTAGTCGTCATGGGTCTGGTCGGGTGATGTTTATGTGGCCGACTAGGGTTGACGCCATGGGTCATGGGCTGATTATGTGACCGACATGGAGTCACCATGGTCAGGTCGGCGTTGCTGATTGGGTGGCCAGAATGGGGTCGCCAAGGACTGGTCGAGGGTTGCCATGTGGTGGCCAAGTTGGAGACGCCATGGTAGCAAATGGAGGCCGCCACATTACTGGTTGGTCGCCATGCATGATGAAAATACCGGCTTTCACAGGTTGACTACAATAAAGCTGGGAGCTTTGGGGTCGTTAAATGATTTGTTAAAGTAGAATGACAACTAGGTAAATATGGGAGAACTCGATGCGGTTGAGTTAGAATATAAGGTAAATACAAAAGAATTAAGTATGGGACATGTTAATAATTAAATTATCAATTAGATAATGGGGATTTGGATGGGGATAATTAATAATTAATTATCATTAGAATTGCTGAAAATTTAATAAGAAATGAAGACTAACATGAACTAATTACATCATTTAAAATTGATAGTATATTAGTCATGTAAGTTGCATGTAGGTTCATGCAAAATAAAATTATACTAATGTATAATTTTATGCTCTCATTCAGATTAGGGTTCACGGGTCACAGTCAGACGAAATCACAAGTCAGGTACGTATAATAGGTAGAACATCATATTTTCCTTGTTGGTAGCCTTGGTCGGCCTGAGCCCAGATTCGACCACCATGCACCGAGTGCAACCGGGGTCAAAGAATTGACTCAGTCCGACACGGGGTTATATTATGTGCGTAAATTGTGTAATGCATCCACATTGTTTTCGAGTAGTGATAGCGGCCCCATAAAAAGGCTACGACCGGGGTGAGCAAGGCACAGCGATTCCTCCATCGCACTGGAGTGCAGTGATAGCCTCCCCATAAAAAGGCTACGGCCGGGGTGTGTGAGGCACTGGCACTAGAATTGGTAGTGAGAGCTTCCCCACAAATGGGGCGTAGCAATCACGTGAGTGCAGTGATAGCCGCCCCATAAAAAGGCTACGGCCGGGGTGTGTGAGGCACTGGCACTAGAATTGGTAGTGAGAGCTTCCCCACAAACGGGGCGTAGCAATCACGTAAGTGCAGTGATAGCCGCCCCATAAAAAGGCTACGGCCGGGGTGTGTAAGGCACTGGCACTAGAGTGGGCAGTGAGAGCTTCCCCACAAACGGGGCATAGCAATCACCTGAGTGCAATGATAGCCTCCCCATAAAAAGGCTACGGCCGGGGTGTGCAAGGCACTGGCACTGGAGTGTAGTGATAGCCTCCCCATAAAAAGGCTATGGCCGGGGTGTGCGAGGCACTGGCATTAGAATTGGTAGTAAGAGCTTCCCCACAAACGGCGGCGTAGCAATCACCTAAGTGCAGTGATAACTTCCCCACAAAAAGGCTACGGCCGGGGTGTGCGAGGCACTGGCACTAGAGACGGTAGTGGTAGCCTCCCCACAAAAGGGCTACGGCCGGGGTGTGAGGATCACAGCGGATACCTCCTCCGCATTGTTTTGGAGTATAGCGGAATCGCTCCACCGCATATTAAAATAAACATAAGGAAATAGTGGAATGTACTTGATTTGTTTTATCTATTATACTACTTAGTGTTGTAATCACTAACGCGGAATTGCCTCCGCAGGTGTGTAGATACGAAATTAGGTGATTGACAACTAGAGCATGGAGCAAAATAAATATGGGGACTCCCTTCTTTATTTATTTGAGAAATAAGTGTGGCTACTAGGAAACGGTCTAAGATCTGTGGGATCTTTATATATGTTTTTGTTAAAAAAATGTTAGACATATTTGCTTAATTGTGAGTAACACCTGGCCAGCTAGGCCCACAATGTTGTGACAAATGCAGGTCGTTACAACACCAGTACACCTTATGCCCCAATTCCACTGGGAAGTGGCACACCTTTCCAAAACCCATCATATATGGAGACATTCTAATAGGTGTTTTATATGCAGTTTCTATAATCCCACAAAGCATCGTCCAACTTCTTTGATCAATCCTTTCTTGTAGAACACACAATTTTTTCCCAAATCCACATGATTTCTTGATTAGACACTTTTACCTGGCCACTTGTTTGAGGATGATATCCAGTAGCAACCTTATTCTTCACACATATTTGAATAAAAGTGCTTCAAATTGCCTCTTACAAAAATGAGATGCAAAACCCCAACTTCAGGTTAGGGTTTTACCCTCTTGTTGCCTTGCCCTATTTGGACTAATCTCGAGTTGGTTCGAGTCAGTTCAGCTTTCAAACAATGAGTATGAGGCTCAAATAGCTGTATAAACATGTTATGGAGGATGGGTATGCCTAATATACAGATGATATCTTCAGTTACACTACAGTAGAGCATGAGTTGTTATTAGTTGTAGTCGAGGTACATAGATTTTTTTTTTGCTTGTGTTAGCCCAGGATTTTAGGCTAGATCTAGGTTGATGTAACATTTAGTATATGTTTCCGACTTTTTATCGTATCTCTTTTGTATGCATCATAGGGATTTTCAACTATCAGATTCCTTCTGTGGGCCTTGTTTGATTTGATTCTTAGAGCTTCATTCGATTCTGTTCAGGGTTTCAAAGCCCATTTAGTTTTCTTACCTCAATTTTTAGTGCATAGAGTTTTAGTGAGGCTTAAACTCAGTTTTGACTTTTGTCAACTTCGATCCGAGCTTTCCAGCTATGTATATGTATATATTGTATACTAGGCCCACATATTCCTGGGCATTTGAATTGTGCCACGTTGCAAGATCCTATTCGGTCATGTTAGCCCCAGCATTGGCCAACCAAATTTCAAGAGATTTTCTGCCGCATTTTCAGAATATTTTCTACACCTAGAGCCACTGCCACTTTGGGCCACCGTCGGCCACACTCCGGCCAACCTCCAGTCCATGGACCGGCATCACGGCGACTACCTTGCAGCCGGCTATTGATCTAGAGCCACTTCCTACTCATACACCGCCTCAGTCGCCACTGGTGACACTACTTTGTTCGTCAGTTTCTCTTTTGCCACTGTCTTTTAGGGTGTTTTTTAGTGCTTGGATGCCTCTCTCTCGTGAGAACAACTACCCATCTAGCTTCCCCTCACGAACACCGAGATTTTGTGAAGACCTGCGACCACCGTCGTGGCCGCGATCACCACAGGTGACTCCACATTCCCGAAGGTGTTTTCTTCATTTCCAGCCAGTTACCAACTAGACACCATTGACAAGCACCCCAAACACCTTCCCACTCGACAACCAACCGATTGAGCCTAGCCCCGCTCACCATTGCCACCATAATCATCATCGGCGACTCCACCTATCCCCACAATGATTTCCCCACTTTTTGGCCCTTTTTGGCCAGTCGGTGGCCGGACTCTTTCGATCATCACACTCCACATCCTCCACTATGTCAATCACAACCAGTAGCAGTCCCCCGCCCTGCCACCATCTGTGTTTTGGGGATATGGACACTGAAGGCCCCGTCAATCCCATTTCCCTATGCTGGCATTCATGTGGCCACAATCTTGTTCACCTAGTCCAAGCCCTATTTGCTTGTCTTCCTGCCCGAGCCTATTTCCGTGTCCAGCTCCCCAGACAACTAAACAAGTCCAGCCAACCCAACTCAGCAGTTAAACCTAAACTGAGTTGTCCAGTTTAGCCTAGTTAACTCAATCACCATTCTCAGGCCGTTTTGTTCGTTTTTTTACCAATATGGTAATTGGAGACTCCCTCAATTAGTTTAGATGCATATTCACATTATTTGCTTCATCTTGATGTTATGATTGTTTTTTATTTTTATTTATTTATTTCCTTATTTTATTCCTTTATTCATTATTGTTCATTTCTTGTTATTTATTTATTTGTCGTACATGATGCATGACTATGTGATGTTTTATTATTATTGATGATGTATTTAGTTACTAATATCATTGTATTCATGTTTATTATATTTAATATATTTTTTTATTTAGTTATGTATTTATTTAATTGCTTGCTTGAATATTATTATTTGTTAGTGTTTGATTGTATATTCATATATCTGACGTTTATATTACTAGTATTCATGATTAATTTTTATCAATTACTTATGCATTTATTTATTTATCTATTATTTATTCACATATGTACTATTATTTACTCAACATTTAGCTGCATACTTATATAGTATAATTATGTTATTATCCTATGATTAGTGTATTATTTATTCTCATGTATTTATTATTTATATATATCTCCATGAGTTTATTCACTCATTTATTTATTATTTGTTTATTGGTGATCAATTCCTTGTCATGTCTCATTTTGCATGCCGATTATTTAGTTGTAGATCTGTTTTGCATTGTCCTTTATTTCTGCTAATGTTATTGTTGATGTGAACACACACCATAACCATGCATCATATAGAGTTGTTAGTATTTTACTTAATAATGGGTTCTGATGTAGGTTTTGGCATGCACTCTACCTGTAGATGTGACGACACACTTCAAGCTTGGATCACTGGTTTGTTAGGACTCTTCTTTGATTTACCGCTCTAGTCTATTATGGATTTGATTTCTAGATCCTAGGATGTGTTAAGTGGCTGGTTTATCAAACCCCACTTAACACGGGCCATCTAAGCACATTTTACTTTCGTGATTTGAGATACCTCATGTTCCTTTCGAACTTAGCTCCACCACACATTGCCTTTGGGCCTAATTATATGATTCCCTTCCCAGCCCATGTATAGTTTTTATCAAGTTTTCATAGAGTCGAGAATTAGTGAATTTGACCTTGTATATACCGTAAGCAGGCGCATACGCAGGTTGTAGTAGGCCCTCGATTTGTGAGAGAGTTATTATATTCCTGAGGGATTGTGACATCTCTACATCTTGTGCTTTGTCATGCCTGGAGAGGTGTGGAGTAGATGGGTACTATTGTGTAGAATGCATGTCTAGACTTGTGGTATCAAAGGGTACTTAAGGCAACTATGTCAAAGTACTCAGCCCTTCTACTCTGGGGCAGGAGTTATATGGAGGTTTGGAGAAGCCATAAGTTATGTTCTTTTATCAGTTATTGCCGAGAGAGGCATTTGCCAAGAATGGCACAACACGAGTTTAGTTTGGGATGCTATCAAGTTTGCAGCTGGATGGCTCCTCTATAGATGCCCTTTAATAGTTCACATGGAGAATATATATAATATATGTACATGGCTTTCCTTCCTCATAGAATATCATATTCCACTTGCCATTTTGTCCGAGTTATTCTTCGGACTAGTGACACTTGTTGCTGTTGTTTGTCCTATTATATATGTAGGTTTTGTATCCCTGTGTGTTGGGTTGGGTTTTGGTGGAAGGACAAATAAATACTACACACACGTGTGCTCAACGCGCCATTGTTTTCTTTCATTTTTTGATTAAATTTTATGTGTATTCATGTATATTTAGTTCAGTGTTGATTGCAAATTTAGTAGTTTCATCCATTGTAAAACCCACGATTTGACTCAAAGTTTTATATTCAAAATCGGTTGGTTTAACTATTATTTTCGAGTCGAGTCAGAATCAGAACACGTATACAGAGCCGACGCCAGTCGCGTGTATGAGTTATGAGGGTCATGCGTACTCAAGTATATGATGATAACATCATGAACACAGCAGAATAGAATATGTTATCAGAATGTATGAGAGTATGCCAGTTATTTTTTTTATTTTTATATATAGTGGATCGTAGAATTAGTTTTAGGCTGTTTACCACGTTAGGATGCGTTACGGGCAGTTTGAGTGGGTTGATAGCTCTAGATCATATCATTATGATTTTTTAGTGTTTGTTTGATTTACGGGATTTTTCCCGATTTTTATAGAATTTTTTAGGATTTACGGCAACTTAATTAATATTCTTGACTCGAGCCGGAGACGAGTCAAGTAATATTTATAAGTTTGCCACCGGCCCTTTTCTTCCTCTCCCTCGAACTTTCCTTTCTTCTTCCTTAAACCCTAGCCGCGCCACCCTCCTCTTGTCTTGCCGCCAATGTCGACCCCGCCCGGCATCCAATCGACGCTGCCTAGCCCCACCACGGCGTAGCCCTGCTGCCTGGACCAAACCCGGCCACCATTCGGCCTTCACAACGCCGGACCGCCGCGACTAGCGTTGTGCCCGCGTCGTGCTTCCATCTCTGATCGCGCCACCGGAGACCATCGCCGCTGTGATTGAGTGGTCGCCTCGACGTCTTCGACCAACCCACAACCCTCCCTGACTAGAGCAGAGCCCATCATCGCCCAGGCTGGCCAGATCTAATCACCCATCGCCGCCGCCCCTGTTTTAGGTATTTCCCAGCGAGCCGCCACCTCTGTTGGCAATGACGACATCGTATATGCGTCGGGCTTGCCGAGCCAGTTCCAATGGTACCCAATATGACCACTTTTTGGCCAGTAGACGCCGCCGGCAGCTGTTGCCGGAAAATCGCCGGACAGCTGCCGAAAAACTACTGAAACCCACCGGAAAATTGCTGAAAATTTGAATTCGGTGGAATTCGCCAGATCTTCCAAGGAGTTCATCCAGTTGAACCCGATCAAACTTCGGACGCCGACGAGCGCCAAATTCGAGCTCTGAGATGCACGACGAAACCCTAGCCGTCACTGATTGCCAATGACGTGAGGTATAATTACCTCCGATTTAATTATTTAAAATTGATGATGATTGTTAGCATAGCATGCTAGAATTGAGTAGTTGTCATGATGAATGCCAGACTATGAATGAAGTAAAGATGTGCATGATGTGATTAACAGATAATGAAGGTTAAGTGATCTAATGAAGTAAAGTAAATTTGAGCATGATAATCGAGTACAACGTAACTTAGGAAATATAATAAAATTTGTGTTAATAGGATAAGTTGGAATTACTTTCACATTTATAATTGTTGATTGTTATGGTTGATGTTGTATTGTGAGTGTGTTTGATCATGACGAGTTTGATTCATCATTTAGTTAGCGGGCGTTAGTATTTAGTTTTGATGTGTAGGTATGAGTAGTGAGCTCGCGGCCTAGGCGCGATGACACGCTTGGAGCTTCTACCAGGTCCATTTAGGACTCGACTCTGTTTTTACTCTCTTCTATTGTATGTTTGATTTAATGCCTACAGGGTTGGTTAAGTGGCGTTTTATCGGATCCCACTTAACTCGGGCCATCTAGCTGAACAGATTTTCGGATTAATAACCCCTCAAGGATGCGATCCCTCGAGGATGATTTCAAAAACAAGATCCACAACAAGTTGCCTTTGGGCCTACTATATAAATCCCTACCCAGCCCTATATATATGTAGTTTTTGCATTTTTAGTGAGACTAGAGATGGAGAAACTGATTGCATGTACCATGAGCGGATGTCGTGATAGTCAAAGCGGGCTCTGGATTAGTGCCAGCGAACTGTTCCATTCCCGAGGGATCCTGACAACTCCGCATTTGAATTCCTCAAACTGGAGAATGTGGAGGTTTACAGGTACTGTTTAGTATAGCGCATGTCCGAACTTGTGGTTCAAAGGGTATTAAAGGCGGCTGCCTGAGAGTAGTCGACCTTCGTGCTCAAGGCTAGGAGAATTAAGGAGGTAAGGAGAGGGCTTAGGATTTGAGACCAGAAAATGAAGTAAGAAAATGCCGAGAGCGGCATCAGCATCAGCAGCAGTAGATCAGTAAGTTCGGGATGCTATCAGGTCTGTAACCAAGTGGCTCCTCAATAGTGCCCTTCAGAGTGTTCACGTGGAGTATATGATGTTTTCTTTCTTATGAGAGTTTGCTCTCGTAGCCAACTTGTTATAGTTATTTTATTTTTATGACTAGTAACACTTGTTACTGACGTGTTTTTATATTATATGTAGGTAATAATCACGAATTAGAGGAGCCAGCTTGGATGGAGAAGCACTGATGTTGCTTGCACACATCTCAGTCGATAGAGTGGTTAATATTCAATTTATGATGCTATTATATTGTGAATGATGTGAAATGCTAAGACATAATAGGATTTGATTAAATACAATGAGATGATGTTATGACAAGATTGAATGCTAAGACACGATGACAGAATGTGAAACATGAATAGATTGCGCAGTAGGAGTGTGGTGGGTTGAGACCCAAGTTTTAGAGTGAGTAAACTGTATATTAGATTGTGTGAATGAAGCTGTGTGGTATATAGATATATATTTGCATATATGTTTATATATAGTATTTTGACAGGGTGACCCTAATTGCACTTTTAGGAGAAATTTTGTCCATTTTATTTTAGAATTTTTATTGAGTTTGATCATAATTGTATTGGTGTGTACTTTGAATTGCATGTCATTCATGTAGTACCATGTTAGGTTTGTGCATTCTTTCATGCATTGCAAGTTGTATCTTCATCTTAAGACGCCGAGATTGGATCCGCATGAGTTAGGTTCGGGTTAGCCGACCTAACCGAGGCCTATAACATGCCGGTTTGGTTCACGAGTGTGAACCGGATTTGGGGTGTTACATCCATTCTCCAGACGCTAAGAGGGTTGGTTTGGTCCATTTATTTTTTGAGTCTTACAAATTGATTGATTTAGACATAACTCTACTCTATTATAATGGTTCTTAGGTAAAACATAATCGGGGTGTTAGAGTTTAGTATTAGAGCCATGTCTTGGTCAATTTAAATGAAAGACTATTGTTTTGAGCCAAGTGTGTGGAGTTGTACTTAGTCAAGCCGATTGTAACACCCCAATTTTGGTTCACCTAAGAACCGGATTAGAAATGTTACGATCGAGTCAAATAATGTTTAAGATTGTTGGTCGGTACGACTCGATTAATGAAATAGATCAAAATAACCCTCTTGGTGCCATGAGAATGGAAGACATTATTAAATAGGCATTAAATCACATCAAATATATGTAAAAGTAAGAAAAGAAATAAATGCGTTGAGCTCAAGTATGTGTAGCATTTATCTGTCCTTCCACTGAAGTCGATTCAGGATTTTCAAGACCTACATCAGTAACAAATGTTACTGGTCCGAAAAATAACTAATACAAATGGCAAAGGGGTATTCCATTACCCACGAAAACTTAAGAAACTTTAAGATTGCCTTACAATGGGCGGTAAGCAAACATACTTAAGCAAGTACCGGCTCGCATGCGTGGCTCATAATCATATTCATACATACAATGCTAACACCCTCACATCTTCCATATCACCTGCCACAATACTCGAGTGGCAAAAGGATAGTTATGTTAGTGCCACAAATTCTGGAAATGCGCTGCATTATGTAGTACCCTCATACACCACACTACCTTAGGGTTTTAAGTAGTGGTCCATACATATCTCCATACCACTCATTCTCTTATTTATAAATCTGTAAAAAATGTGCATACTTATATAATAGGCTTAAGGAAGAGGCTTGTATCATATATTTCTGGAGTTTCAGTTCGAAAGCTAATAAGGGATCCTATCTTTGTAGTTTTATCAAACATGCATAGAAAACACAACTAAATGACCTGACATTGGAGGGATACAATAAAATGCCGCCAATGCCATCCTATGTATAAATATGATCAAACTCGACATGCAAGGAGTCAAGTATAGAGGGAGAGTCCTACGGACCTGTGGTCCAAGCTCCAAGCGTATCTACACATCTACAGTGGGCTCGGACTCCGCAATCTACATCAGAACCCACTACTAAATAAAATACTAACATCCCCATATGATGCATGCTCGTGGTGTGTGCTCATATCATCAATACATCTTAATAAAAAACTATACTAAATAAACATACTACTAAACACACAACAAGTAAATCAAGACATAATAAAGAGAATAACTAATAACAAATAATAAATAAATAAATATATACAATCATGAATAAATAGATAGATAATAAATAAATAAAAAAAATCAATACTCTAATCATAAAATAATAATATTGTTTATTATATACGTAAATAGATAAACACGAGTAAATATTATATATAGTCATGTTAGTAACTTATAAACAAATAAATAAATAAATACATAATCATTCTATAAATAAATAAATATTTAATTTTAATTAAACAAGAATAATAATAATATCATAGTCATCAATACATAATATGTAATTAAATACAATTAAATAATAACATACACGAAATGAACAAGTAAATAAATAAATACAATTTAGTAAACATAAAAAGACTAACATTAATAAGTAAATATAATATTAATAATAATAAATAATCATGTAAACATACATCACATACAATAAACATACAATATAAATAAATATATAATAATGAAAAAATAAATAAATAATAGACAAATAAATAAATAAACAAAACACTTATAACATTAAATTATGCTAAATAATGTGAATATACATATAAACCAACGTACGGGTTCGAATTACCAAAAATAGTACAAAATAGCTGAACTCGGGCATAAGTGGTTCTACAACTCAAATAGTGCTTGGCATCTTGGACAGCAGTTGTTCAACTCGGACAGAGGAAGTGCATCAACTAATGGCAATTGTGTAGCTTGGTAGGTGGTTGTGCTATCCAAGTCTAAAGGTTTGATCTTGATCATGTATTGAATGTATTACTCTTCTACCACATCTACATCCATATAATTGTTTCCCATAGATGGTTGCTAATAGCTCAGCTCAGGCTACCCAACCATGTGTGTCTGATCTCAAGGGGTCCAAATCATAGTGGTTACATTTACTATGGTGAAACAATACATAGCTCACACCGATCACTTGAAATCTAGGGTGACTCCTCTTATAAGTGTTGATTGGCTTTTCAAATAACAGCCACTGATCTGACACTCACAGATTGGGTAAAATCAGTCAAACATCTAAATCTGTGATATATTCTTTACAGATGACTTGAGGTTCATTGATGCTAATAGAAGTATGAAGTGTAAATTGAGATTATAAATAAATACCTAGTAGCATAAAAATTTAAGATTTGACTGGTAAAAGTTAAATATATAAAATGTAATTTTAGTGAGACCACAAGTAAAATATATAAATGCATTGTCCACTAAGCGTTATTTTATGGGTCAGAATGTTAGTAAAATCCTTCTATAATAATACTATACATATATGCATAGTTAGAAATCATACTAATTAAGGGAAAATACGAGAATGTAAATTACGAAGACATCCCTCATATACGGTTAAGAAGAGATATACCATATAATTTTCTTAATGTATTAAAAAGGAATGATATAAGCGTAAAAATAAAAATGAAAATGATGAGAAGAGACATGAAAAATCTAGAACTCAGTAGTATTGATATGGTTCATGATTTGGCAGTGACACCATTGATAAAGTAGAAAGAAAGAATTTATAAACTCGATCGTAGTTCTTTAGGAGCATGTGGATGACAAGGCTTTTACTTACCAAATCAAACTAATCCAGATGAAATATTTTGGTTAAGGTTTAGTTTGATTTAGTAGCTCAAAAATTATTTTTTTAACTTTGTTGTCAGGTATTAGATCATGCTATGTGGCAAGATCCTATTTGACCACATCAGCCCTATCATTGGCCAACCAAATTTCAGGAGACTTTCTTCTGCATTTTCAGAATATTTTATACCACTAGCACCGCCACCATTTTGGAATGCCATCGGATCGGCACCACTGCGATCACCTCACAACTAGCTATTGGTCTAGATCCACCCCTTGCTCCAGCAGCGACTGCGACACCACTTTGTTTGTCATTTTCCGCAATTGAAACCGTATTTTGGGGCTATATCGAACACTGGGATGCCTCCTTTGGCAAGAACGACCACCTTGCTCACTTCTCCTCACGAAGGCTGAGATTTGGAGATCCCCCAACCTCCGCCCTCACCGCAATTACTGCCAGTAACTCCCACATTCCCGGTGGTGTTTTCTTCATTTTTTGATAGTTTTCCGGTCAACCACCAGCTGGGCACTGTCGCCCATCACCCCCATACACTGTCCCCACTCGTTGCTGGCAACTCCAACTACCCCAGTGGCAATTTCCCCACTTTCTAGTTGTTTTCCAATCAACTAGTAGCCGGACTCTGTCAATCATTGCCTCCATTATACTCCCCATCCTCCCCTCTATCGATCGGGACCAATAGCAGTCCCCGCCATGCCACATTGACATTTTTAGGAGATGGGCAATGGTGTCCATGTCGGACCCGTTTGCCCATGTTCACTTCCGATCCTGTTTGCCCAGTTCGAGCCTTGTTTCCTAGTTCGCCTACTTGAATCTATGTCCATGTCCAACTACCTGACCTAGCTAACCAAGTCTAGCCAATCCGATTCAGTAGTAAACCTATACCGAGTTAATTCAGTCCAACTCGGTCCTGTTTAGCTTAGTTGACTCGGTCACCGTTTTCAGCCCCTTTTTGTGTGTTTTTGACCATTTTTTATAATTCGAAACTCCCTACACTAGTTTAGATGCATATTCACAATGTTTGACTCTTCTTGATATTATGATTGGTTATTTTATTCATTATTTATTTTTTTATTTATATTATTATTTTTATCTATTTTTGTTCATTTCTTATTATTTACTTATTTGTCGTACATGATGCATCATTATTTGATCTTTTATTATTATTGATGATGTATTTAATTACTAATATTATTGTAGTTTGTATTCTTTTTATTTAGTTATTCATGCATTTATTTAATTGCTCGCTTGCATGTTATTATTTTTTTGTGTTTAGACGTATATTCATATATTTGTCATTTATATTACTATTATTGATGATTAATTTTTATTAATTATTTATTCATTTATCTAATTATTTTTAGATTATTTGTGTACTTAATTATTTAATTATCAGTTATTTATATGCGTATGTACTACTATTTACTCTCGTTTAGCCGTGCACTTATAAAGTATAATTATGTTATTATCCTATGATTAGTGTATTATTTATTCTCATGTATTTATTATTTATCTATGTATCCATGAGTTTATTCACTTATTTATTTATGATTAGTTTATTCGTGATTTATTCCTTGTCATGTCTCGTTTTGGGTGCCGAGTATTTAGTTGTAGATATGTTTTGCATTTTATTACTAATATGACCACACAGCACGAAAATGTATCATATAGAGTTACTTGTCTTTTACTTAGCAGTGGGTTCTAATGTATGTTTCAGAGTACGAGCTCGTCATAGATGGGACGACATGCTTGGAGTTTGGACCACAAGTTCGTTATGATTCTTCTCAGATTTATCGTTATAGTCTATCGTGGATTTGATTTTCAAATCGTAGGATGTGTTAAATGGCTGTTTTATCACACCAATTAACACGAGCCATGTAGACGCATTTTACTTCCATGATTAATAACCCTTGAGGATGAGATCCCTCATGTTGTTTTCAGACTTAGCTCTACCTCACATTACCTTTGGGCCTACTTATATGATTCCCTAACTAGCCCTATATATAGCTTTTATCTAGTTTTTAGTGAGTCAAAAGTTAGTGAATTTGACTTTGCGTATACCATGATCGAGCACATACACAAGTCACTGTGGGATCTAGGTTAATGAGAGGGAGATTTCATTCCAGAGGGATCATGATTTCTCTATGTCTTGAGCTTCGTCACACCTAAAGAAGCTTGGAGTAGAAGGGTGCTGTTGTGCATAACGAATGTCTAGACTTGTGGTGTCAATGGGTATTGAAGGCGACTGCATAAGATTACTCAAGCCCTGTGCTCTACTCAATTGCATAAGACGGCTTAGGTTATGTGATTTTTCCCATGAGTGGGATCAGTTAGTGCCGAGAGAGACATTTGTCAAAAGTGGCACAACACCTATTAAGTTTGGGATGCTATCGTGTCTAATGCTTGATGGATCCTTAGTAGATGCCCTTTGAGAGTTCACATAGAGAATATATATGGTTTCCTTCCTTGTAGAGTATCATTATCCACTTTCTAGTGTGTACTAGTTATTTTCGGGACAAGTGATACTCATTGCTGATATTTTTTTTATTATAAATGTAGGTCTTGTATCCCTATGTATTAGGTCGGCTTTGGTGGAGGACACATAAATGTTACACACTTTTGTGCTCAACTCGCAGTTATTTCCTCTCGTTCTTTCTTTGGATTTAATGTGTATTTATGTATATTTAGTCGAGTGTTGATTACAAATTTAGTGGTGTGTTCCATTCTTAAGATGCATAGAGGGTTATTTTGGTCCATTTATTATTCGAGTCTTACGGATTAATTAATTTAGATAGGACTTGACTAGATCATAACAGTTCTGATCCGGTTCTTAGGCTAACCAGAATTGGGGTCTTAGATGAGACCCCTCATCACTAATATTAGCTCTGGTAGCTCCAAATCTAGTAAATATATTTTTCTTCAAAAACTTAAGCACAACTTTAGCATCATTGGTATAAATAACAACAGCTTCAACCCATTTAGACACATTATCCATAGCAAGCAAAATGTAGATATTATTGAACAAACATACAAATGGACCTTTAAAATCAATACCCTACACATCAAACAATTAAACCTCTAGGATAATATTCAAAGGCATTTAATCTCTCCTAGAGATATTTCCTACCCTCTAACATCTATCACACTAGTTAGCAGAAACATTCGCATCCTTAAACAAAGTAAGCCAATAAAATCCAGATTGGAGTACTATCCCAACAATTCTATTTCCACCAAAATGCCCATTATACTCAGAAGAATGACAGTGAAAATATATATCTCGCACCTTACTTTTTGAAACACATCTCCTACGGATTTGATCAGCACAAAGTTTAAACAAAATTAGTTCTTCCTAGACATAGAATCTCTCATCTTAAAAAAACTTCTTTTTCTGTTGAGAACTCAAATTCAAAGGTAAGCCCTCGCCCACAAGATAATTCACAAAATCAGTATACAAGGAGTCCAAGATTGAGACACTGCTAAAATATGTTATTTGGGAAAATAGTTATCAATCTCCCCCTCAAACTTCTCTCCTTTGAGATGTTCTAACCTAGACAAATGATCAACTACCAAATTATCAGCACATTTTCTATTTCTTACTTCCAAGTCAAACTCTTGTTGCAACAATACCCACCTCATTAGTCTTGGTTTTGCATCCTTCTTTTCAATCAATATTTGATATCAGAATGATCACTACACACTACCACCTTAGTGTCTATCAAATATGACCTAAAATTGTCAAAGTCATACACCACAACTAACAACTCCTTTTCAGTAGTGGTGTAATTAATTTGAGCATCATTCAAAGTCTTGCAATTATAACAAATTGTATGAAAAATCTTCTTCCATCTTTGACCAAATACAATACTAATGGAAAAATCACTAGCATCACACATAAGCTCAAAAGGAAGATCCCAATCAGGGGCATCTATGACAGGTGCACCAAACTCTTCTTCAACTTCTCAAAAGCACTTAGACAAGTATCATCAAAATGAAAAGAAACATCTCTTTCAAGCAAATTACAGTGAGGCTTAGTTATCTTTGAAAAATCTTTGATAAACCTACAGTATAAACCAAAATGCCCTAAAAACTACAAACTCCTGTCACTGAAACAAGAGGTGGTAATTTTTCAATAATTTCAATTTTTCCATGATCTACCTCTAACCCTTCTGTTTAAACTTGATGACCTAAGACAATTCCTTCCCAAACTATGAAATGATACTTTTTCCAATTAAGCAGCAATTTTGTTTCCTCACATCTAAACAAAGCACGAGATAATGTATGGAGTCATTCATCAATTGAACATTCAAATATAGAAAAGTCATCCATAAATACTTCTACACCATGCTCAATCATATCAGAGAAAATTGCCATCATACACTGCTGAAAGGTGGTAGGAACATTGCACAATCCAATTGACATCAACCAAAATGCAAAAATTCTATAGGGACAGATGAATGTAGTCTTCTCTTGATTGAAGATCAATCACAATCTGATTGTAACTCAAATAACTATCTAGAAAACAATCAAATTCCTTTCTCTGCTAATCTATCTAACAAATGGTCCACAAATGGCAAAGGGAAGTGATCTTTCTTAGTGGCCTTATTTAAGTTCTCTATAATCCATGCACACTCGCCACCTAATCATAGTCCTAGTTGGAATTAGTTCATTTTTCTCATTAGCCACCACTGTCATGCCACCCTTCTTAGGAATACACTGCACTGGACTTACCCATTGACTATCAAAGATAAGGATAGATAATGCCCACATCTAACCACTCAATGATTTCTTTCTTTGCCACATCTTTCATAATTGGGTTTAGACGACATTGATGATCCACTGATGGTTTATGACCGTCTTCTCACAAGATTTTATGCATGCAATAGGAAGGACTAATTCCTTTTATGTTAGCTATGGTCCAAGCAATATCTGATCTATGATCTCTAAGAACTCTAAGCAATTTTTGCTGCTTGAAGAGAAGTCAAAAAAGTTGAAATTATGATTGGAAGAGTGGAAGATTCACCAAGGAAATCATACTTGAATTGATCAGGTAATCGTATCATTTCTAAAGTAGGAGGAACCTCAATTGAAGGACAAAGCATAGTGGACAATGAATAAGACAGGTCCACAGACTCAAAAAGATGCTAGGACTATATGGTGTAAAACCCTATTTTCATGTTAGGGTTTTACCCAATTTTAGTTTTGCCCTGTTCGGGTCAGTATCGAGTCGGTTCAAGCAAGCTCGAGCCAGACTAATTTTAAGAATATGAGTATGAGGCCCAGATGGCCATGTGAGCATGTTATAGAGGCTGACTATGCATGACAAGTATATAATTGTTTGAGTTATGATACAGTAGAGCATGAGTTGTCAGTGTACACATGTGGTATACATATGTTTTTTATAAGATAGCCAGGATTTTAGGCTTAGATCTAGACCATTGCACCCTTAGTATCCATTTGGGAATTTTAGGGTATCTCCTTTCATGCATCATAGGAATTTTGGTCCATTAGATTGTGCCACCCATGGGTGGGCCCCACTAAGTCACTGAGTTGTCGGACGTCCAGATTGTGCCACATGGCAAGATCTGAGTCGTACACTCAATCTTATCTCCACTCATTGATTTCAATAGAGTTTCCACGATTTGAAAATTTCCACCATTATGCCAACGCCACTTTGGCTTGCCACCGACGAGTCTCTGCCTTGCCCCCGGCCACCTGACCGGCACTCCCACGACCGCCTCACTGCTGGCTTTCCAATCCTACCTCTCACAACCACCAGTGCCGCTAAAGTTGCCGCCGGTGACGTAAATTTTGCAACCCGCTTCCACCACCACCACTGCTGTTTGAGTTGTTTTTCGGTGCTAGCTGAGCCGCCTCCAGCCGATCTGATCACCCATACAGCTCCCCTTCATTGAGATCTACATTTTGAGACAACCCACAACAATCACCACGGCTGCGATCACCACTGGCGACGTAGCCGCTCCCAATGGCAACACCGCCCTCTTTCCAGCCATATTCCGGCCGGCTAGCACCTCCGCCATGACACCCCTGTCGATCCTAACCAGCGGTAACCCCAGCCGCACCGGCATTAGCATTTTTCATCGATGGGCACCGCCATGCCCCTATTCGGCCCATTACCAGCCTGGTCATGCCCGTGTCCACCTGTTCATGTCTGCCAAGTCAACTTAGCAGTTTATTTAACCGAGACCAAGTTGGTTCAACCCTTTTAGTTTAGACTGGTTCAGCTCGGTTCAGTCTGGTTCAGCTCATTTTTGGACCATTTTGGTTCGTTCTTGCACCGTTTTTTGTAATTTAAGAATTTATATATTAGTTTAGATGCATATTCACATGATTTTGCATGTTTTAATGTTATGATGATTTTTCTTTATTTATTGTTTATTTATTTATTCATTATTATTTATTTATTTTTATTTATATGTTTATCATATATGATGAATGTTTTACATGAATATTTATTATTATTAACATTATATTTATTTATGAATATTAGTCTTATTATATATAGTAAATTATATATATATATATATATAATTATTTATTTATTTATTTGTTCGTTATGTGTATGTTATTATTTATTTGTATTTAATTATGTATTTTTCTATTCTATGACTATGATATTATTAATATTCATGATTAATGAGTATCAACTATTTATTTGTTTGTTTCGGACCGTTTTGGTCCATTCTTGCACCATGTTCTGTAATTTGAGAACTTTTATATAAGTTTAGATATATATTCACATGATTTAGTATGATTTAATGTTATGATGATTTTTTTTATTTATTATTTTATTTATTTGTTCATTTTAATTATTATTTTTTTATTTATATGTTTATCATATACGATGAATCTTTACATGATTATTTGTTATTATTAACATTATATTTACTAATGAATGTTAGTCTTATTATGTGTACTAAATTGTATATATATATAATTATTTATTTATTTGTTCATAATGTGTATGTTACTATTTATTTGTATTTAATTATGTATTTTTATATTCTATGACTATGATATTATTCATATTCATGATTAATGAGTATTAACTATTTGTTTGTTTATTTATTTATTTATTGAATTATATATATATATATATATATATGTTTACTAACACTAGTATATATTAATATTTACTTGTGTTTACCCATATAGTATAATTATATTATTATTTTACGATTAGAGTATTGTTCATGTTTATGTATCTATTATTTACCTAATTATCTATGAGTGTATTTATTGGTTATTTATTATTATTATGTCTTGATTTGCTTAAGTGTTTAGTTGTAGGCTTGTTAGCATTGTTTTCTTTATTAGTATGTATTAATGATATGAGCACACACCATGAGCATACATCATATAGAGATGTTAGTATTTTACTTAGTAATGAATTCTTATTTAGTTTTGTTTTTCTACGTATGTTTAATAAAACTATAAAGATGAGATCCTTCTTATTTTCCAAACTGAAACTCTAGAAATGTATGATACAAACCTCTTCCCTAAGCCTATTAATATAAGTACGCACATTTTTTTACAGATTTTATGAATAAGAGATATGTATCGACCGCACTAGTACTCCTTCAAGCCCTAAGGTAGTACAGTATATGAGGGTACTGCATAATGCAATGTATTTCTAAAATTTATTGGCACTAACTTAACTGTTCCTTTTGCCTCTTGAGTACCATGGCGGGTGATATAGAAGATGTGAGGGCGTAAGTGTTGTATTTATAAATATGATCATGACCGCGCATCCAAGCCGTCACTTGCTTAAGTATGTTTGCTTACCGCCCTGTGTAAGGCAACTTGAAGTTTCTTAAGTTTTCGTGGGTAATAAAATACCTATTTGCCAGTTTGTATTAGTTATTTTTAGACCAATAATATTTGTTACTGATATTTTTCATATAATATATGTAGGTCTTGAAAATCCGGAATCGACTTCAATGGAAGGACAGATAAACTGCTACACACACTTGAGCTTAACGCACTTATTTACTTCCTTACTTTTATTTATGTTCGATGTATTTTGACGTGTATTTAATGATGTCTTCCATTTTCTTGACACCAAAAAGGTTGTTTCCATATATTGTAACGATCAGTTCTTAGGTGAACCGAAATCAGGGTGTTACATATGGAGGCTCAAAATTCAATAGATTTATACATTCATGAGTTTCTATATCTTCTACATCCTCTTTGAAACCCAATGCTTGCTCAAGAGAACCCGCGACGACATGGAAGAATGATTACTCTCTAATTCACCAACCACATTTGTGGAAAAACACTCATCTGCCTCACATGGGTATTTCATTGACTCAACATCAATAAGAGCTCTCCTTGTGGCTAAGAATAGTCTACCTAAGATCCAAGGTAAATGTCTATCCACCTCCATGTCAAGGATCACAAAATCAGGAGGGAAAATGAATGGTACAACCTTGACAAGGAGGTCCTCTAGGATGCACATCTGATTTATTAACCAATTGCAAAGTTTATTGTTTTGGAGTGCATTTCACCAAACGTATCCTTTTGAAAATACAATAAGGCATAAGATTGATACTAGTGCCAAGGTCGCCCAAAGCTCGGTACTTATCTCACAGGGAATTTTAAAGATACCAAAATCTTTAAGTTTATGATGCAACTTGTTCTAAATAACTACACTACACTCCTCACTCAAAGCTACAGTTTCATTATCCTCTATATTCTTTTCATTCTTTAACAATGAATTTCAGATATTTGGGCATTTGTTCTAAGGTTTCTGAAAAAGGAATATTGATATATAAATTTTTAAGTAGCCCTAAAAACTTTTGAGTATACTCAAAATCACTATGTTTAGAACCCTGAGGACTCCCAAACAGATACTAAATGCTGCAACGACCTAAATCTAGGGCTAAAACCTTGACTAACTCATACAAATCATATGTATACCTCGCTTATACATTTATAACTCATGCTCTTATCATTTGCATGTCGGGAATACTCTGCCACTATAACATGCTCATATGACCATTTAGGCCCCATTGTCATATTCTTAAAATTAGTCTAGCACGAACTCACTCGAACCTACTCAAAACTAGCCCGAACTGGGCAACCTACACATGGATAAAACCATAAACTAAAGTTGGGTTTTACACTTATCAATAATCAACAAGAAAAGAAAAGAATAAGAAAATAAACTCGGTTGAAAGTAATCTTCTCTTTCCCTTTTCCATTCGGGCAACTCTCTCAAATCCAAAATCTTTAAAAGCCAATTCTCTTCTATTAGGACGTCCAATAACATGTATTTAACCCCCTAAATGATTTGAGTCCAACCCGTACTGAAATTACATCCAAATACTTGAGTCATAAAATTCGTATATGTACGCCAGTGCAAAGGCGATCGCACAATGCAAAGGTGTTGACCCTTTTTATTCTGAATTTCTCCTAGTGATGCTCTGTCAGCACCTTGCACTAGACCTCGAACCCAATTTTTAAAAATTACTGGAATCTATCACCTTTACTCCACACCAATGCCCTTGCGCTGGCTTGTAACCTTGTATTCTTCATAAAAAAATCCATTTAAACTTGATCCTCAACCCTTGAACTTCTAAAACACCAAGAAAATAATTTCCATTAACACACAATAAAAATCCAATGTAAGCAATGATTTTTCCACCTTATTAAATGCCTAATATAATAACTTAAAAATTATATAAAATTAAAACAAAGCCCTGATCAACACCTAAAAATAGAACTCTCAAACCAATAAAAGACAAACTAATTTTTTAGACACTCATCAGTTACTCACAAAATAGGTTGAGCAAGTTTGTGGTTCCATTTAAGTAAATATTATTAGAAAATAGCACAGAAAATTCAGGTAAAAGCCAATAAAATGCCCTGGATCTTCAAATCTTCCTATTGTCTTAGTGTTGAAAATCAGTTTAAAGTCAAATAACCAACAATTCCAATGACAATTTATTTATTAAAACAAATTATGGGAAATCAAATGTTGTAATAATATAAAACCCAAAGCCCAACAACATGCAAGTGAAGCGAAGCATCCCCAATTGACTTGAGCTACTTAGCAGGATATAAAACCTACATGTTTTTAAAAAAAATTGTCGTAAAAAATGTTGCTAGTCAACACATAAGTAATGTAGGAAGAGATGAGCTGCATACACTCAAATTATGCCAACCACATATACTCCAAGACAGAACTAATTATAGTTCAAGGAGAGGTTACCCTACTTACAGTGAAGCACTTCCACCCATATAGTACAGAATTGTATCCCGATACAATACAGTACAGAACAATGCTGTAACACAATATAGTGCACAACAATATAGTAGCGTGGTATTGAATAATATAGTAATCCCTCAGTATCATCATCAACAGGGGTGAAACAGAATATGCCCTCTAGAGCACATACATAGAGGGATAGTAACAGTCTACAGTGCAGTACAAAACGGATCCGACCAGGAAAAATGGCCATCAGACAAAAAAACTTGAGAACCTGGAGTCAAATAAATGGTCTTAAATACCTAAACTCGGAAACAAACTCAGAACACTAAATTGTACATTAAACAATACTAAAAAAATGATCAGAAGCCGACGACACTTTTCAGATTTTAAAACGGTAACTAAATTGTCAAATCAGTAAATGTGTCTAAATATCAGAAACTAATTAAAAAAATACAATAAAATAATCTATAAAATAGAAAAATATGTATATATATCACAAATATGCCAATTGAGTGGTATGTTTACATGACCTCGAACCATTCACAAATGGAAAAAATTGTGCTAAAATGGTCCAAAAATTTGTCGAATAAGTTGAGTCGGACTTGTCAGCAATTGGACTGGTCAACAATCAGACGGGTTAGGTTAGACCATGTGTAACATCTCATGGTGGTCCAACCCCAAACCAAAACGGAATGTTGATTTAAAATTATTTTACTTTATCTTAGCTCAACTCGATGGGAGACAATCCAGCACACTAGAATCAACTAACCCTCTTGATGTCTTGAAAAAGAAGACAACCTCTACCAATAACCCAAATCTATGAATGGAATAACCAATGACATGCAACAACCTATTAAATATTCTACGTGCAATGACACGACAATATCAATTAGAATAGGATATATTATCAATTCTAAACAATGGGTTCTACCAATAAGATAGTTAGTGTAGTAAAAATGTATACTCAGAAAAATTGGGCAAGCATTCCAGCTTGCATGTAAATAAGACTTTATTACTACAAATAATAAAGAATACAATGACAAAATAACAAGAAGTAATGTATGTGAGAAGCCATTACCATCCCTCCAAGTCTGTGCCCCCACAAAAGCACCACCTATTGGTTTTAAGTTAAAATGACTAGAATATCAAAGTGGCATATGAACTCAACAGTACCTAGAAAAATAAAACACAAGGGGAAAGATAGGATCCTGTAGAAAAATCACACAACAACCAAAAGAAACTGCATTGGCATGCAACTTGCAATTGATCAGGCAACACTCGTTGCCTTTCTTCTAGCCTCTCCAAGTCCACCATGCACTACTCCTCTAAGCCTTGAAGGCAAGCCAAGAACACCACATAATGACAATCATCACAAAATATGGTACCCGTAAACCTACACTTCTTCGAGTGTGGGAAGCTCAAATAAAGAGAGGTGAAAATGATGCAACAAAACCTATTGTGCCAAGTTTGCCATCGGCAATGAAATGGGAATTACCAACCTATTCCTTGGATTTAACCACTGGAATTACCATCCTATTCTTTGGATTTACCAAGAAATCTGCAACACATCTTCTAGAAAATCGTAAAAATATATGTAAATACTAGGCCTGGGTATTGAATAGTAATAATAGGCCTTTGAAAAGAAAGCAACTTGTAGTGGATCTTTTAGTTTTTGAAAACAACTCAAGTTTTTTAAAACAACTCAAGAGATCTCATCCTCAATAGTTATTAAACACAACATAAAAATATGCAAATAAAAGTAAAGTACATACGACATTATTATATATAAAAAAAAACTTAAAGAATCGAGAATTACCAAAATAAAGTTGAAACAAGAGAGATCGAGTAATGAAGGATTCAAATTGCCCTTTCAAAGGTTTGCAAAGGTGAGTCATCAACCAAAACAATCTACATCACCAATAGATTTGCAAAGGTGACAATGTAAGGATCACGATAGAGATCGTTCTAAAGCTAGATGACTTGTATCTAGGGGATGAGGGGTATATATAGCCTCAAGTATAGGTTGGTGAAAAGTTACAACTCCTTGGTGAAAGGGTGCAACTGATGAGTAGAAGGTTACAATCCATTACTGAGAGTTACGACATGAAGTCAAAAGTTGTAGTTCTTATGGAAAGGTTGTGACTAGTAAGTGAAAGGTGTTACTCCAAAATAAGTGCATAAGTGGAACTTGCATTAAACCCTTAGGAAGACAAAAAATATGAAATAATAAGGATCCAAAGACCACATCAAGAGAAGAGGACTAGTATATTCTCGATTTCGAATGCATGCTCTAACCAATCTAAAACCTCGAAACATGCTTTCTATTGCATGGAATTTGCACCTATAAGTTTCTATTTAGTGATTAGTCCGTTAGTTTCTTTGATCCCACTCGGTCTTCCTTTTCTATTTGCTTCCAAAAGCAGCCCTACACCACAACAAGTACATGAGTGCTCCATTCCACATCCTCTTGCAAGATCAACCCCATCCAACTGAAATTAAGTCTCCAAACAACCAAACCAGTCTGTACCAACCACACGAGCTACAAACAAATAAACCAAACCTAACCAACACATAAAAATCATGAGCCGAAGGGCTAGGATTTTACACCATGACCCTTGTTCAGGTCCAGGTCTGAGTTCAAGTGATCAGGTTCAATCATGCCCGAATGCCGGTGAGGTGGCTAGAGGGGATTCTGGCAACAGTGGCATGTAGATGGCAGCAAGGGTTAGAAATGGTCCGTGGGAGGTCGGATCCATGGTGATCAGGCTCGAACACATAAAAAATATTATCCATTGACAGCTCGTTACAAAATTCCGCCCAAGGAATGGACGAAATCTCCCGTTGATGGAACACAGTCTTTGTAAAGACCTG
>JAURVB010013210.1:0-59509 GCA_033002965.1 Piper betle | reverse complement strand
ATTTATAACAAGTCTCTCTCGCCATCAAGTGCTAGAAATGACAGATAAATGGAAGTCTCGTCTGCTGCCAAAAGACCCTATACATCTTTTTGTTGGGATTCTATCTTTACAAAGAGTCTCGTCCATGAAAGAGCAAAGAACAAGACTTGTTTAGGAAGAGTTTTGAAAATGGAAGCAGATTTTTTGGCGACATTGTCATTTTGCCTTTTATGGATCGATATGATCTTGTCATTCTCAAGACCATAGCAATTTGTGAATTTGGACTGAGTTCCTTTATAAGACTGAAACAATTCTTTTGCCTTGTTCTAAACTATGATATTCACATGGCTTAATGTGCAATTTGTGCCCCGCAAGTTTAAGAAATCACACGTAAATAAGTTTTGTTCCATATCTTGTAACCCTTTCCTACACTCACTACGATGACAGTTTCTTTTTCTTTTCTTCAAGTTTGTTGCCAAATTAAGAACATGTGATGATAGTTCTTAAATGTACTCCAAAATTTGATACTCTTGTCAAACATTTGACCTTGTTAAATGATTAATTGAATCGTACCACTCAATGTCGGAGGGTGGGGGGGGGGGGGTGTGTGCGACGGTTGACAGTCTAATTTTAGAGTAGAAGGTCGGGGGAAACGAGTTTTGATGCGGGGGTAGTTTCGTAATATAAATTTGACTCGCTCTCGACTCGAGTTAATGATATGAAATATATCCAAAAAATATTAAAAATATATAATAAAATACTATAAAATAAAATAATCTAGTTTTATGGCATTTTATTATATTTTTTAAAATATTTTTTGGGATGTATTTTGTAATATTGACTCGAGTTGGGAGCGAGTCAAGTTTTTATTATGAAACTACCCCGCACCCAAACTCGTTTCTTCCCCCGACCTTCTACTCTAAAATTAAAGCATGTTATTCGAGTTAGAACTCAATTATTTTATTTTATGGTATTTTATTGTATTTTTTAAATATTTTTTGGCATGTATTTCGTAATATTGACTTGAGTTGAGAGCGAGTCAAGTTTTTATTACGAAACTACCCCACACTTAAACTTGTTTCTTCCCCGACCTTCTACTCTAAAATTAAAGCATGTTATTCGAGTTAGAACTTGATTATTTTATTTTATGGTATTTTATTGTATATTTTAATATTTTTAGGGATATATTTCATAATATTAACTCGAGTAGGGAACGAGTCAAGTTTTTATTATGAAACTACCCCGCACCTAAATCTCGTTTCTTCCCCTTGACCTTCTACTCTAAAATTAAAATCGGGGCGCGGCGGCGGGCAGGGGGTGGGTCGGTCGGCGTCGGCGAAGGAGGGGAGGGGGGGCACTGGGCTAGGGCGGACTGGGGTGAGGGGGAGGGGGAGGTGGGGGCAGCGCACTGGACGGGGAGGACTGGGGTGGGGGTGGTCAGGCCCGACGAACCGTCAGCGGGAGGTGGGGGGCGGGTTGGTTGGCGATGGCAAAGGAGGGGGGAGGGGGCGCACTGGGTGGGGTCGGACTGGGGTGGGGGGGCGCGGGTTGGTTGGCGACGGCGAAGGAGAGGGGGAGGGGGCGCACTGGGTGGGGGCGGACTGGGGTGGGGGGGGCCCACTGGGGTGGGGGGGCGCCTGGAGGCGGAGGCGGGGGCGGGGGCGGCGTCGGAGGAGTCGAAGGAGGAAGTGGGCGGCGACAGCGGCGGCCACTCGGTGGGCAGCGGACGATGGAAAATGGTGCAGAAAGCTTTTCAAACCATTTTTTTATTGTTAGCGCAAAAAGCTTCTCTGCCAATCGCACATGAAAATTGTCCTTTATATATATGTATGTATATATATATATATATATATATATATATATATATATATATATATATATATATATATGAAACCGCCCATTTTTTGCAGCGCAGGCAGCGCATTGGAGTCGTGGCCGTTGGATTGGAATCCAACGGCCACCACTCCACCCCCGTGTTTCCCCCTCCGTTTTCCCCTGTTCCCCCTCTCCTCCCTCTCGTCGCAAACCATGGCCGACGTAGCCTCTCCAGCGGCGGCGGCCAACGACAAGGCCGTCTCCGACTTCGATCCCGGCCGCATCGCCGACGTCAAGGCCTGGCTCGCCGCCCAGTTCGACTGCCCTCTTCATCGCCTTCCCCACGCCCGTCGTCCATTTTCGGTCACCATCCACCACCCAACCCTCCTCATTTTTCCCCCACATCTTCCCCATCTTCTTTCCCTCCATTTTAACCAATTTTTGTTAAATTTCAGAGTGTTTTTCATCATTTTGGGTGAGGTACATTTTCTTTCAAAGTTTTGATTTTTATTTGTTTATATGATGTGATTCATGCTCTGGATGATTGGTGTTGTTGATTGTGATAGGTTGAGGTGCTAATTAGTCTTGATTGCTATTTATTGTTGCAATTGTGTTTAATTTTGTGCTAATTCTTGACACCTTGAGAAGTTACCAGGACTTGCTTCCGTTACATATTGTTCTAGTGATCGTCTTCTTTCACAATCAAGTGACTATGAAAAATTTTAATTTATCTTTTGTGATTCAGGACAAAGCTCTTGCTGCTTTAGCCATTGACGCCAAAAGACAGCAATATGCTGATGCAGAGAAGTTGCTCGAGGATACTTCATTCAGCTCTTACAACTAAGGACTGATGCTTTGAATCTGTATGCTATGCACGTTTCATCACAATGCATACCTTCACTCAGTTGAAAATTAATCTATGCGAGATTAAGAGGTGCTTACTTACTGGCTTAAGTTTGAGTGCCTTGGTTTTGTGTTCATAGTACACTGGTTCGTTCCCAAATATTTGCAGTAGGGTTATCTTTGATAGTTGTCTAGTGTGACTGGTCTGCGAGAAAGTATGTCTAAGTAGGTTATTCGTTTACTACTCGATTTTCTATATTAAGTTGGGAACCCAAATTTTTAGAGTAGGGTTATCTTTGACAGTTTTGTGTGACTGGGTCTGCAAGAAAGTATGTAGAAGTAGCTTATTTGTTTACCACTCGATTGCATTTCTTATTAGTGAGGATAAAATTAATTTGTTGATGTTCACATATGACTATTTTAGTGGAATAGGTACAAAGTGGCCTTAATGTTTTCCAGTCTTCCTATTTGTGTGGAAAGAATTGAGATTCTTTTATTTTTTACTTTGTTATATTATGAATAGAATGGATGATGATGAAGATGACTATAACTTATCTCTAACATCTATCTGATTTGTCATACCTCTTTTGTAATTTTTTGCTGCTTCAGTCCTGACATTTCCCTATCTTAAGTTGTTTGCAGTTGCTGGTGGTCTTCTGAAGAAGAAAAATGGTTGCACATAAGGTTGCTCATGCTACTCTGACAGGCCCAAGCGTAGTCAAGGAAATTATCATGGGGGCGACTCTCGGCCTAATCGCTGGAGGTTTGTGGAAGATGCATCACTGGAATGAGCAGAGGAAAACGAGGGCTTTCTATGATCTATTGGAGAGAGGTGAGATCAACGTAGTCGCTGCAGAGGAATGAAGACTGCCTATTTATTATCTATCCAAATATGGCTTACGGCAGAGTTGCCATTTCTTCTGAGTTTCAGATATGATTTCTATAATCTGTTTGTGAGTGAACTTTTTTGCGCAATGCATTAGATTTTAAAATAATGTTGCTACATCAGACCATCTGAACTATGAAACCATGTTTGGTTGTAACAATTTCTGTTAACTTCTTGAAATTGCTTAGCGCATTAGGTCTATTTTCAAGATTTAGAGCATCACGGCACACCAATCAATTCCAACATTCAGAGGACATGTTTATTTGTTTGCTATGTTTCTTTGTAACAATTGGTATTAAACCATGGACTTAAAAATTTGAGAATGAGGAAGCTCCTGGAGTTGATTTGGACGATGGAGTGAAAATGCAAAGCAAATATTTGCTGCTTAATTTACAAATACATACATAACCAATATGATTTATTCCATATGCTAGGAAATCAAATTAATTCCAACCCGGTTTACTTCGTGATAAGAGCAAATATATTTTTGCTGCTTAATTTGCAGTAAAGAATCAAGTTTGTAAGCTTCACACAATGACCACCAAGAAATTTTTAAAATGTTTTTAAAAATTGCACTACTCTGGTAGACCCGCCATACAATATGCACAACACCTTGCCTTGAGCATTAGAATAAATGAAATTCGGTTCTGTACACAAGTTCTAGTTTAAGGCAGTAAGAGGGAGCCTTGAATCTCTCAAGGAGGGAGACTGGTTGTCTTGTGCTCCAGCAAATTGCTTTGCTTCTCCATTAACATGTTTCCCAGACTTGGCATCCCAGAACAGCTTTAGCAGCTCCTCAAATGGAGGAGTTCTCAGTTCTTCGATCAATGAAGTACCCGGCAAATTGAATGTTCTTCTTTTCGGCGTTGAACAAGATGGTTCATCCACCTATGATTGCATAAACATGAAAAAGAAGTGCATTAAAAAAACCAACAGCAGATAAAATTAGATTGAAACAATATCATCAAGAAAGAACTTCAGCATTTGCTAAATACCTTGTACTCTTGGCCAAGACATTTCTCAACGTTTGAAGTAACGTCGGCTATCTTGTGATAGTGACCACCCTTAAGTTCTCTCATCTCCTCTCAACAAGGAACAATCATGGAATCCATATAGAGCACAGTTTATTGACAACATCGCAGCAAATGGCCAACCCATACATGAGAACAAACAAATCCCAACAGTTACAAATGAAAAATATAACCACCATATCTAATTTGATTCAGTAAAAAAATTAAACAAAAGATATCATCTTATACTTCATGCCAGAGTGGATTTTGCAAAGTATACCCGTTTAACAGGAATATGGAAAATGTTGTTTGTACTTCCAATTGTCACGTGAAAGGTTCACATTATCTCTCTATAACAATTAAGTGTCACAACCCCTAACGCTTGTAAAGAACTAACATGACCAATTGGGAACGAACCAGTGTATATAGCATTACTCCAAGAATATGCTTTAAACATGAACAAAATTTGGGAACGAACCAGTGTACTATGAACACAAAACCAAGGCACTCAAACTTAAGCCAGTAAGTAAGCACCTCTTAATCTCGCATAGATTAATTTTCAACTGAGTGAAGGTATGCATTGTGATGAAACGTGCATAGCATACAGATTCAAAGCATCAGTCCTTAGTTGTAAGAGCTGAATGAAGTATCCTCGAGCAACTTCTCTGTATCAGCATATTGCTGTCTTTTGGCGTCAATGGCTAAAGCAGCAAGAGCTTTGTCCTGAATCACAAAAGATAAATTAAAATTTTTCATAGTCACTTGATTGTGAAAGAAGACGGTCACTAGAACAATATGTAACGGAAGCAAGTCCTGGTAACTTCTCAAGGTGTCAAGAATTAGCACAAAATTAAACACAATTGCAACAATAAATAGCAATCAAGACTAATTAGCACCTCAACCTATCACAATCAACAACACCAATCATCCAGAGCATGAATCACATCATATAAACAAATAAAAATCAAAACTTTGAAAGAAAATGTACCTCACCCAAAATGATGAAAAACACTCTGAAATTTAACAAAAATTGGTTAAAATGGAGGGAAAGAAGATGGGGAAGATGTGGGGAAAAAATGAGGAGGGTTGGGTGGTGGATGGTGACCGAAAATGGACGACGGGCGTGGGGAAGGCGATGAAGAGGGCAGTCGAACTGGGCGGCGAGCCAGGCCTTGACGTCGGCGATGCGGCCGGGATCAAAGTCGGAGACGGCCTTGTCGTCGGCCGCCGCCGCTGGAGAGGCTACGTCGGCCATGGATTGCGACGAGAGGGAGGAGAGGGGGAACAGGGGAAAACGGAGGGGGAAACACGGGGGTGGGGTGGTGGCCGTTGGATTCCAATCCAACGGCCACGACTCCTATCCGCTGCCTGCGCTGCCAAAAACAGGCCGCGCGAGTCTTTCTTTTCTTATATATATATATATATATATATATATATATATATAATGAGATAGTTTATAATAAAATAATATCTTTAAAATAAATTTTGATTGATTTCCAAAAAGAGATTGACTTTAAAGTATAGATAAGTTTGATTAAAGTTAAATAGATTTTATAATATATATTTTTGTTATATTTTAATCAATGAAATCTCTTACGTTTAATCTCTTTTATTTTATTAATAAGAGTAGATTTGTTGAATAGATCAAAATTCATGGTATGTCCAATTTTAGAATTAAGCACAACAACTTGCCCAACTAAGCATGGAGATGATCATTCTCTGTTGCCGGTTGATCATTTGAGGATGTATGATATCATGTGAGAGTTAGGGGTGTGGAAGAGAAGTTGATCATTTGTGGATGAATGATATCATGTGAGAGTTAGGAGTGTGGAAGAGAAGTTCTTGACGGTGCATAATTGGAGGAGACATTTGGAGAAAAGCACCCTACCACGCCTGCCACTTGTCCATCCAAACAAGAGTTGAAACTGCTTTGAGATGCCAAGGCGAGGCTCATCCCCATTCCGTGATCAACTTCCAAGTTCCCGAGGTTTTAGACTTGAGGATGCACAATTCTAACTAAATCGAATTTCCGAGTAGCATTTTGGTTTCAGAAATTCGGAACCGAACCAAACCCAAATTTAAATTTTAAACAGTTAGGTTTGGTTCGCAAAGAAACCGATTTTTGTAAAAAGACTTGCTAAAACATGATAAAAAAATCCTGGAAACTTTGGAAACCAAATGATCACATGGAATCGATTTGTATTCCTAAATTGCTAAAACATAGAAATCAATAGACAATTTAAAAAAAAAACATAACTAAAGAAAACAATACAGACAGTTCTCCTCACATCAAAATCCACCAACATATGCATAGATATGACAATAAAGCACTCCTAACTCAAAATGCCGATTGTTGGGGAGGAGTGGAAGCCGGGGAAGAAGAGAAGATGCCGCCAGGGAGGAGAGATGGAAATCGGGAAGAACCATCTCTTGAATTTTGTTCGGCTCAGTTCGATCAATTTAATCGGTTTAGACCGAACTATGCTCTCCCCTAGCATAAATGGAAAAGTGACCAAATAAATTAGATGAACTATTTAATTTGATACTTTAGCTTGAAAACAACCGGCATGAGTAAGCTGTCAAGTGGTCCTTGGAAGCTCCCAGATTTGGTGACATTAGACTTGAGAGAAAAAAACTTGAAAGATTATATTCAAGAAGGAGAAACTGGTGTAGAATAATATGTTTTTTTAATTAATTTCTCTGTTAGTCATATGAGTTTGCATATTCATGTGAGTTATTAATTTCCTTGTATATTCATACGAGTTATTATACTCAATTCGCTTGTAAATTCACGGGAGTTTATGTACTTAATTGTTTCCTTGGCCTCCATTAATAGAGACCGTGGGTCTTTTGTACGACCGACTTAATTGATGATAAATAAAAGGATTCTTCTTCCTCTCTTATCTAAATTCCAACTTCTCTCCTCCCCTAATTCTTATAATTAAGAATTATCCAATGGATAATTATTTAGAGCCCTTCTCACAAGAGTTTCAATAATTATTACAAGTTTCATCATCTCCACCTTCATCACCTCCCCGTCAGTGGTGATCAACCTCATGTGGGTTTCCACAAAGAGGCGAAGGAGCTCGTGGACATGTTGTTGGAGTGAAGGGGATGAGAGGCTTGGGCAAGATAATGTTGGTGAGCAAAGCCTACCGACAAGTTCGTTCTATGTTCGAGTGTTCCAGTTGGATTGTTGTCTCCCAATCCTACATAAGTGTCAAAGAGATAAGGTGCAATATCTGGCGACAAATGAAGCATGCAGACGATGGAAATGAAGATCATGGAGATGATCTAGCCCTGCCACTGGTGAACCATTTGAGATACAAGAAGTACTTCATTGTGTTAAACGATGTGTGTGATGTTAAAATTTGGCATGCCCTAGCTGCTGTATTACCCAACAATTGCCAAGGAAGTAGAATAGTTGTGACCACTCGCTCGGAACAAGTGCGTATTTCGTTGGGGGGAGCCTGGATGATTTCTCAAATTCATGCTTTATGAGTGACGAGCATGCATGGGAGCTCTTTTGCAGGTAGCTTTTTATGGCAGACATTGCCCTCAAGATTTGAAGCGATCGGCACAAGAGATCGTTTCTAGATGGAGTGGGCTACCATTAGCGATTGTCTCAGTGACCAACCTAATGGTTCATTGTGACCAAACTGCAAACAAGTAGGAAAAAGTAGAAAACAAGTTTTTGTGGTACCTTAACAATGAAGACTCATGTGAAGAGGTGAGGAAGATTCTCCTCTTGAGATTGGACTGATTGCCTTCGTGCCTCAAGAATTGCTTCTTGTACGTACGTACTTTTTTTGGAGGATTTCCTTATAAAGAACAAATTGGTTTGATTGTGGATAATAGAAGGCTAACATTATTGTGAATTCACTTTTTTTTGTTCGAAAAAGAGAAGGGCGGACTCAAAGAACATAAGCCAGATGACGGAACGGGGAGACCTAGGATGTATAAGATCCTAACATGAGCGATTCAGCAGATTGGAATTCCTCTATATCCACTCGTGTGGTACTTCATCATACGATTCATATAAGATCCATCTGTCTAGATATCATCATATACATCCGGAAAGCCGTATGCTTTGGAAGAAGCTTGTACGGTTTGGGAAGGGGTTTTTATTGATCAAAAAGAAGAATCTACTTCATCCGATATGTGCAGTAGGGTTATGAAAACCCACAAGAAGCAACTGGACGTATTGTATGTGCCAATTGCCATTTAGCTAATAAACCAGTAGATATTGAGGTTCCACAAGCGATACTCCCGGATACTGTATTTGAAGCAGTTGTTCGAATCCCTTATGATTCACAACTGAAACAAGTTCTTGCTAATGGTAAAAAGGGGGTTTGAATGTAGGGACTGGTTCTTATTTTACCCGAGGGATTTGAACTAGCCCCTTGGATCGTATATCTCCCGAGATGAAAGAAAAGATAGGCAATATATCTTTTCAGAGCTATCGCCCCAATAAAAAAAATTGTAATAGGTCCTGTTCCTGGTCAAAAATATAGGGAAATTGTATTTCCCATTCTGTCTCTGGCACCTGCTAAGAAGGACACTCACTTCTTAAAATATCTTATATATGTAGGGGGCAACAAGGGTAGGGGTTAAAACCAATAGTTAATTATCGAATGGATCTTTTCGTTCTAATACTCTATTCGAGAGTTATCAGTATTTATCAAATCTGTAGAATATGCTAACATTATTGTTTCACATCTTTGCATGAGATGTATGGTGACTAATATAAATGTGGATTCCTGGGCATTCTAAAGGGGCTAGTCATTTTGAAATGAAGCCCTATTTTCACAAAGTATTAGAGCTAACACACCAATAGACTCCTTATACGTCATGACTTTTTAACACTCACATCTACTATTTTGCAGGCATAATGTACGCAACTCATCTATAAATGCCAAAATGGGAAGCCCATATGACCCAAATGTAAAGTCCATATGCTAAAGTGTAAAACGGCTTGCACACACAGGGGTGTGTCAACATCATTGTTCTATATTTTTATGAGATGGGTGGTGACTAATATAAAATGGCTAGTCATTTTGAAGAGAAGCCTATAAACTCATTTTCATATGGTTTCAAAGCCAACCCACCAAGGGATTCCACGTAGTCTCTTTAATGCCCGGGCATAAGGCTTGCACGTGTGGAGATGAGTTAACATCATTGCCCTTCATCTCGATATAAGATAAGTGATAACTACCATAAATATATATAGGTTCTTTGGTCCTTTAAAGTGGCTAATTATTTTGAAGTAAAGCCTATAGACCCATTTTCACATAAAGAAGTATCTTAAAGAGCTTGTTAACTAGAACCTGATTGAGGCCTCAACCAAATCATCAACTGTGTCCATTTCGTATAGGATGCATGACATCATGTGGGAGTTTGCAATGCTGATTGCAAAGGAAGAGAAATTTGTGATGGTGCATGATGGGAATAGACAATTGAAGAAGCCATTTTACCAAGCTCGTCTTATCCATCTAATAATCAAGAGGTGAAATCGCTTTGAGCTGCCATGGTAAGGCTTAGGGATGGGTTCGGATTATATATGGATCGGATATGGCTAAATCCGAATCTGATCGGAATCTGAAAATTCAATCCCGAAGCCGAATCTTACGCCAAGAGGCATGATCGAGGCTGGCCCAAGAACTGATGCCTCAATATTGGGGCCTTGCTGCGTATCACCCACAACCTGGAAGGGTGCAGAAGGTGCCATGCAAGTTTAGGGCAACTTGTTGGTTTCTACCCTTGGCAAGGTAGTCTGCTCATGCATTGCTCAGAGTAATTTGTTGGATGGCACTTTCTTGTAAGTTGGCTAATATTTCACTCAGGCTTAAACGGCTGTCTTCAAAGGAGGGAACACACCCCACCCTCGCCTGGGGTTAGATGTTCATAGCTGTCAATAGGTTCGATGGTTTGGCTGGAGTTGCAGGGACGACAACGACTGTGGTGGAAGTCACGGCGACACCATTGACACCCACCAATGCAAGATCATGGGGGATCACATCAACAAACCTGACAAGCAAAGCAGCTGTCATACGAGGCTCATTGTTGTAAACATAAAAAATGGGTTATCTTCATTATTGTAAACATCGAACGGCAATTGTTCTTCCTCTTCATCAGTGTCGTAGACTAGTCGATGATCTTCATCCACCACTTTCCCTTCTCCGTCTAGCGGTTCATCTCCATCGTCATAAAAAACATGAGATGATTCATTCACCGTGGCATTTACCTTGATCAGATTTGCCAAGGCAGTGATCTGCTGTGATAAGTTAGATAATTGTAATCATCGTTCTATAGTCATGTGCTCCAGTCCTTGCTCGAGTCTTAACATCCAATCCTTCATCATTTGTGCCTTCACTTTGTTGGATCTTATTACTGTGGGCAACCCCTTTTTCCAGAGAAAAGAACGTTTCTGTACCAATTTTTAGGTTTGACTCAATATTAAAGAATAAATTAAATTAAAACCTAAAACCTAATAGAATTGGAATAAATTGAGTGCACTAGCCTCAATCTATACGGATTTAGATGTTGAAATCACCGATCTCAATCGCTCTCAAAGGGGCTGATGTCTTTTGCTTTGAAAAGGGTTAATTCAATCCGTTTCGGAGCGATTGAGGCAAGTGATCTTAGTGTCCAAATCCACCAAGATTGAGACTAGATGTTTTCAATTTATTCCAATTTTACTAGGTTTTTACTCAATTTATTTCTTAATATTGAGTTGAACCCAACAATTAGTATCGAACTATTCTTTCCGTGGGAAGAATGGTTGCCCACAATGACAAGATCCAACAAAACACTGGTCGTTACTATAGAAGATCGCTTGGTGGGAATCGAGCAAGCGATCAAGCGAGAAGCAAAGGAAACATCCCTTAGTGAGGGTCCATGGACTTCAGGTTCAAAGCCGGGAATTCAACGCCCCAAAATTGTATTGGTTCCCTTGAAGTTCATTGTTGATGAAAAGAAAAACTGCAATTATTAATCTGCTAGCTATTTTGTGTTATATGCAGCTGAGCTAGGGCGAACATTATTCGGTCAGACCGAACTTTCAAATCATACCGATCATGGTTCTAAAATTGATCTTTGTTTCCTCTAATTTTGGTTTGAGACTATTATTATCTATATGTATCCTCTTAGCATTCCATAAAATTTGATGACACTTTCAGAATTCAAATAGTTAATAGGCGCTATTACTCGAGTTAAATGACACTCTACGCTGATAGAGTCTCTGACAAATAAAGATGATAAAATCTTACAACTGATTAATTTTTTTAATTATTCACTATTGCGTGCTGCCTGTCGAAGGTGCTATAGCCCTTCGGCCGGTTAGAATTGATCATGCTTCTCAAATAGTAGTAGGGATGAAATTGGGCTGTTGAAGCAACCAGTTTATATCAAATGGGCTTTACGATAAAACCTCAAAGCCCATAATGCCATTATCCACAACTCCACCCGCCAAGAACGAGTCTCCAACCAACCAATGGCCGGCGCGCCCCGGCGACGACGGCCCCGGTGGTCGCCTTCACCACGCCGCCGTCCTACGCTCCTCGCCTCGCCCGCCTACTTATCAGCCGCTGCTGGTCTCCCCTCCCTTGCCCCTCCGTCCTCGTCGCCCCCACCCCCGCACCGCCGCCGCCCTCCGCCCCTACCTCCGACGCACCGCCGCCGGCGAGCTCCTCTTGCCTTCCTTCTCCGCCCTCGCCTTCACCTCCGGAACGGCATCTCCGCCGTCTCCGACGTTCTCCGGGCCGAGCCGGGTCCGCCTCCCCTCTCCCCGGCGGCCGACGCGGAGCGGTTCGTCATCGCCGCCGCCCTCGGCAACGACGCGGGGCTTCTGACGCCGGAGTTCCTCTCCGATCTCTGCTCTCAACGCGGCCGAGTCCGTGTCCTCGTCCCTCCGGAGGCGACGCCGGCGCGAATCGTGGAGTCTCTTGGCCCCGGCGGCGGCGGGCGTTGACTTTTGGAAGAATGATTAGTAGCCGTCAACCCCAGCCGGGGATATGTTTTAACTCTTTTGGTGGTATATTTTTAATCTATTATTCTCTTATTATTATATTATTATTATTATTCTTTTAGTATTATTATAAAATACTTAAAACTGTATCAAAACATTATAAAAATATAGTTAAAAAAATTAAAGCCAAAAGAAGAAACTTGTTAATCATATATTTGAAGTTGCAATGAACATTCCAAAAAGCTAAGTTTTCCATATTTATGAAGTAAGAATTAATAAGAACATATTACATAAAACTTTCCCATAGAAAATCTGCAATTGGATATATATAAGGTGTGAAAAATAGCATATTACCTTTGTAAGGAAATATATTATTTTAATACTTGATTTTTTACATTATAAATAAATATTTTTCATAGACAAAATAAGTATCACAGGAGATTGTTATTATAATTAGAATAATAGTACATGCAGGATATTATAATATCTTCAAAAGAATAATTATATTTTTTTCTAATTTGTAAATCAATAATTAAAAAATTCTAAAATTAAAAAGACAACATGCAAGTACATAAATTTTTTATATTAGATAAATAAATAATTAATACCTTCATATATTACTAATTTGTTTAGGTAATCATTTAGTTTGTTGCCGTCTATATATATTATTTTTTCTTATATATATATTTCATGGTTGGGGGATTAAAATGAATAAGCACATAACGCTAATCTTGTAATTAATAAAGTGGCTTTTTTCATGGTTACGTGTGGTGCACTAGTAAAAGGATATAATAATGAGGCTTTATTTAAGATCCATGTAAACGTAGTTGTTATATTTACATCCGTATTTTTTTAGACTTTACTTATAATATGGTATAATCTAATTATTTTATTTTAATTTTAAAAAATAAGTTTTGTTATTAAAAATTTCTTTATATTATATTGTGTAACATAGTTTACTAGGGTCATTATTTTCATATGAATATATCTACAAATTATGGGCACATGAGGCGGGTAGTTTGATCTCACGTCATGTATAATTTTACTTACGGTTATATTTTATCCTTGTCTGATAATTTCTATCAATTTTTTCATACAAATTATATAAATATTAAATTCAATATTAATATTTTAAGATATATTTTTATTTAATTTATTTAATTAATCTTTTATAGGTTAAGGGTACGAGAGGCATTGTCATGGCAGGACTTCTTTATAGAGTATTTTGAATTACCAAAGAGTAAATTTTTTCTTTCTTTCTTTTTTCCTCTAATGCCTAGTGCAACATGGTTTAAAACTTTATTTTATTTTTTAATATAATCTTAATATATTTAAGGTTGTTTAAACAACTTTGGCTTAAACTTTAAAAAATATGTTATCATTAGAGTAAAATTATTTACACCTCTTGCTTTTGTCTAAAGTATTAATTAATAATTTTAAAAAATGATAACTCAGGTCCCCGAATTTAACAGTATATATAATCTTTTATTTTATTGACGTGGCATTATGAGGTAGTCTTAATTATCCACGTCATATTTATATTAGCGTGCTGATATGGCTAACTAGGCCACAGCATTTAGGAGAGAAATAATATTTCAGTTGAGCCTTAATCCTCTGTTTCCCATATTTCTCATCCTCTTATCTTTTTTTGCCACGCTATCATCGGACGGCATCGCCAATGGTAAAGTTTTGTCTCCACTGCTATCCCCACCTACGCTCTGTCCAAGTAATTACTTTCTCTCTTTTTCCATTACGTGTTATCTTTAAATTATATACTTTCTTTCCTCCTCGGTATTATCTGTAAATTATTTTCACAATATCCGATTTTTTCATGTAATTTGTTTAAATTAGTTTTGAGTTTTTTATTCTTTTGTGTTCTTTTTTTGTTGTTATTAATGTTTAGTTGTCAATATACTCATGTAATATTTTCCTATTATATAGACAGATATAGTTTCACATGGTGAGCCATTCTTGATAATTTCAAGCTCATTATTTTTGTGAATCGATTTTTATTTGCAATGAGCCATTCTTGATAGATTCAAGTTCATCGATATACTCATCAATTTTTGGGGATAGATTTTTATTTGTAATCAGCCATTCTTGATAATTTCAAAGCATTGATTGGTACTATTATCAAAGGGTTAAAAGGCCATATTAGATATCCTAATTGAAACTTTAATATGTGAAAGTAATGCTCATGTATTAGAAAATAAAAGATAATGTTATAAAATAGCTAGAGTGCACGTGATGAGCGTTAAAAGTCTTGGGTTTTGTAAATATAATAATAATAACTAGTTCTATTACTTAAGGATTAATAAACCTTATAATGAAAAAAATAATTTATTTTATTTCTATTAATAAAAATAAACGATAATATGGATTGTTTAAGATTTTTGGATAAATATAAAGCGCCTAATCATACTGAAGACAAATTTTTCTTTTTTATGAATATGTTCGATATATTTGGATCATTTTGAGTATATATGTGGTCTTTTAAAATGATTTCAAGTCATAATTATATTTCAAGTTATTTTAAAAGTATAATTAATTGTTTACATGTGGCAAATATCAACTAGGATTGCAATCATAATTATAATTTTTTCAATATTAGGAAATTTTGATTCTAATTTCAACTTAATTTTTTTGTGAATGAACTTCTTATTTTTGGATTGTGCATTATGCATAATCCTAGGTTCATGTGGTATTTTTAAAATGTTTTTGAAAGTAGATTTTTACTTGAATTGTTTCTTATTGGAACTTAATTTTTGCAAATATTCAAAATTTAAATTGAATTTCCTTGATGAATGTTTTTCTTATTATTCGATATTTGACTATGCATTATATCTTGTGTGTTGTGATTTTAAAATAATTAAAAAAACATTTTTAGTTAATTTTTTAAATTGGAAATTAATTATCCATTATATTTTAATTTAAATGTTGATTGAAAATTTCAATTGCTTTTTTGAAAATTATAAAATTTTGGTTCTATTTTTAAATTGAACTTCAAAATAAATTTTATAAAAAATTTTCTATCTTTGTATCACAATGTAAAGAAGTATGGATAATCTTGGATACATAGTACTTTTTAAATGCTTTTAAACCTATTTTTTATTTTAAATAATTTTTATTTTTAATTTAATTTCAAATGTGTTTCAATTTCATGTTGATTGCACATATCAAATAAAAATTTTCATATATTAGACAATTTTTATTTTAAGTTGCTTTCTAAAATATTTTTTTAAAAAATAGATGTCAACTTCGTATTGGATTTATAATTTGATATGAAATTTGTAAATTAAAACGTGATATTTAAATTGGTAAACCTATAACCTAACGCTAGTTCTGTTATCGTTTCATGTAGTTCATTATCTTGTTAAAACGGTAATGAAGTCGATACCATTTCTGAATCTAGGATATGTCATGTTATTTACATTTCTGCAACTTCTGCAACACTGTTGATTATTGCTTCTCGTGCGCTGCAGGGTGCTTCCACGTCTAATGTTTCAAATGACATGGATGTGGAGTTTACGCCTGTTGTTGTGGACATAAACCTTGTGAAGAGTCTTCTCGATTCATTTTCTTCCCAACAAGGTCTTCCTGGACCTGCTTCTAATTTGCTTGGTGCTATGGGTGTAAAGCTGCCAGAGGATGTGAGCAAGAAGGATGCATAGTTCCACAGCTGAGCTGCAGGTTTGAGTAATTTGTAGTATCTTCAGAATTAATTTTCATCTTGATTAGTGTTGAGCATGGAGCCATTGTATATAATTTCCATACTGTTGCTAACAAGTTAAAATGAGAATGGATTGTAAATAATAGCTATTTACTCCCAAAGAAACAATAGATAGCATCCGTCTATGTCCCATCGGAAATAAACCTGCGCCTTCATTTCTTGAGAATTTTGAGTTTTGACAACCTCGTTGGCCTTTTTAACTATGCTTTAGGCTTTAGCAATATTCAATTAGGCGAGTTGATGGTTATCGTCCGTCATGACAGTAAAGTATTTTCCTGACCTAATAGTTGTCTCTTTGTGGCGGACTTTGTGCATATACCATTGAGAAAAAAAAATTCTAACTTTTAAACCCCTTTCCATCTTCCCAACTTTTAAAACCCTCTTGTGATACATTAAACATTGCCAAATATAAGCTCAAAATAAACTAGGTAATTAATATTTAACAATATCTAACTAATCGTGTCAATGTCAACATCATGAAGGTAGACAATTCTATGATCAATAATGAATATTCGTAAATGAATGAGACGTCGCATTGACCCAGACCTTAAAAAGTTGGCATGGGCCATGAAGAATATATACCGGCCATGGACAGGTTCAATAAAATTAAAACCAAAGAGCCATTTGGTAATTTATTGGTCAACGATGTCGATAAGTTTGGATGAGGGGATGGATTCTAGGGGGTGGTGGACGCCATGCATGTGAACGTAAGAAAACTCAAACAGAGCTTCATATCTAATCTTATTAACGAAAGAGAATTCAATATTTTTACAAGATTAAATGTACGAAGATTAATCAATCAAAATATAAAAAAGATCTTAAAATAATAATAAAAATACTTCCCGTAAAGGGGTCATAGGTTTAAATTTTGTTAATCTCAATTTTTAAAATGTAAAATATTACGGGTTCAAATTCAAGTAATTTCAACTTTTAATTTTTTATTAACAAGAGACTATTTAATTGTCTTGAAAAAAATATAATAAAAAATTAAATATTTATAATTCATTTTTTATTTAAATAAGATATATCTTTAAAATCAATCAAAATCTATCTCTAAGATATTAAAATATTACAATTTATCTCATTATTAAATAAAAATATATATATATAATTAAAATTTATCCAATATATGATGTGCAAGGCGATATCTTGCCTAGTTTTCAATCAAAGACATCATCTTCATAAAAATCTCGCTTGAAATATCAAGGAACTTTCTTTCCAATTAACATGCACAAAAATGTCAAAATTAGAAGAGAAAAAGAGACAAGAAAAAGAAAGGTTTGATTTGTTCCCACTAGTTAAACGGCAAACAAAGAAAAATATTTGTCTTGAAAAAAATATAATAAAAAATTAAATGTTTATAATTTATTTTTTCATTCAAATAAGATACATTTTAAAGTCAATCAAAATCTATATTTATGATATTAAAATATTATAATATATCTTATTATTCAATAAAAATATATATATAATTAAAATTTATCTGATATATATTGTGCAAAGCAACATCTCGCCTAGTTTTCAATTAAAGAGATCATCCTCGTAAAAATCTTGCTTGAAATATCAAGGAACTTTCTTTCCAATTAACAGACACAAACATGTCAAAATTAGGAGAGAAAAAAGACTAGAAAAAGGGAAGGTTTGATGTGTTCTCACTAGTTACACTACAAGCAGAGAGCAGAGAAAAGGTTTGTCTTAAAAAATATAATAAAAAATTAAATATTTATAATTTATTTTTTCATTCAAATAAGATATATCTTTAAAGTCAATCAAAATTTATATCTAGGATATTAAAATATTATAATTTATCTAATTATTTAATATAAATTTATATAAAAAATTAAAATTTATCTGATATATATTGTCAACGTGACATCTTGCCTAGTTTTTACTCAAAGGCATCGTCCTCGTAAAATTCTCGCCGAAATATCAAGGAACTTTCTTTACAATTAACACGCACAAACGTATCAAAATTAGAAGAGAAAAAAGACAAGAAAAGAATAAGGTTTGATTTGTTCCCACCGGTCACACTACAAGCAGCGAGAAAGGTTTGTCTTAAGAGATATGATAGAAACATGTACAAACCTTGTCTCCAATCCAAATTTTATACAAATAATGATAAATTGTATAAATTTGAAAAATTAAGATGAGATATATTAATAAAATTATCAATTAGTAATTATTCACTGCACTTTGGGGGCGATGGCCACCTAACAGGGGATAAAAGAAAAGCCAGGAAAAAAAAGGGTGGGGGGTTCATAAAAAGTGTTCCTTTAAAAAAATGTATGAGTTAGCCATCTGATTTGCCCGTCACTCCTGCATGGCATATGACAGGCACGTAATTGCGCGTCTTAATGCTAAAAAACAAATTGGTAAAAATTAACAATACAACTGTACTTGGGCATGGTTCTTAACAAGACTTCAACTCGTGTAAAATCAAGGAAGAAGCTTCAATGTTTGACCAAGTTTTGGATCAATTAACAGTTCCACATGGTAGGACCGCTATTGATGGAAGTCCTTGGCACCTTATATCAGAAGACAAGAATTGGTTTGAGCTGGTAGATATTATAGCCAGAACAAAGCCCCCTAGTCTGTATCTTCGGAGAGAAGCCATGGCCGACGAAGCTTTGAACTCCTTCGCCGGGGGCACAGCCCACGGCCTCGTCGCCTTCTTGCTAGCATGGATTCGCCAAGAGAAGCTCTTCCTCGAAGGCCTGCCCGGCGATATGGAGAAGATAAGGAAGGAGTTGGAGTTGGTCGCGTCCTTCCTAGCGGTAGAGTCAGAGAGACCTGATGCAGTAGATGGAAAATGGCGGTTGCAGCTCCGAGACGCTGCTCTTGAAGCGGAGGAGGTGATGGACGAGTACGTGTACTACAATGCAAGATCTCCCAACGTCCGCGTGGGGGTAGTCGCAAGGCTCGCCTTCTCCATCGCCACTGTGCTCGAGAAGCGCGAAATTGCATCTCGTGCACGGCTCGTTTACACAGAGTTCAAAGATATCAACGAGCGAGCAAAGCGCTACGGCCCCGTCGGCACGCCAACAGAAACCTCTGCTAGCGGTGGAAGCAACCATCTCCAATCACAACGATCGTCATTCCCCATCTACGGCGACAAGCCGCTCATTGGGTTCGACCGTGAACGGGAAGCGCTTGTTGGGTTGCTGGGAGATGTTGAGCGCCAGCGGGTGGTGATCAGAGTGAAGGGGATGGGAGGCTTGGGCAAGACCACGCTCGCATACAGCGCTTACCTGCTGGTGAGGGCCAAGTTCGAGTGCTCTGCTTGGATCACCGTCTCCAAATCATGCTCCATCCAAGATCTGCTTGGGAACATGATAAGGCTGATCAAGGGTAGTGCTCCGGTTGATGAGGCAATGGTAGCTCAAGAACTGAGCGACCATTTGAAGAGCAAGAAGTATATAATTGTGTTGGACAATATGTGTGACGACCATTTTGGGCATGACTTGGAATCCCTATTCCCAGACAACAACAATGGTAGCAGGATCATCATCACAACTCGCACGGAGCATGTGGCTTTCCCCTTGGGAGATAATCGCCGAGATTTTGAGCTAAAGCCCATGAGCAACCAACATGCTTGGGATCTCTTCTGTCAAGTAGCTTTTGCTGGGAAAATTTGCCCAGGAGACGTTGAGAGCTCCGCAAGGGCAATTGTTGCCAGATGTGGTGGTCTACCATTGGCAATTGTGACTACGGCGAGACTAATGGCTGCTTGCAACCAAACTGCTAACGAGTGGAGATGTGTTGAAAGCAAACTCGGGTGGTACCTTAATAGAAGCAAAAGATGCAAAGACGTCAAAGATGTTCTCTTGTTGAGCTTCGACGAATTGTCATACCAACTCAAACATTGCTTCTTGTACTTGAGCATTTTCCCAGAGAATCTCGTCATAAAGAAAAAGAAGCTGGTCAGGTTGTGGATAGCCGAGGGTTTTGTGGAGGAAGAAGGAGGTTGGACACCGGAAGATCGAGCGGAGAAGTTGCTAGAGGAGCTTGTTAGCAGGAACTTGGTTGAGGCTTCAAACAAAGCATGCAAGAGGACATACAGACTGCACGACGTTATGCGAGAGTTGGCAATGGGGACTGCAGCGGATGAAAGGTTCCTCATGGTAGTACATGATGGGATACAAGAGAAGCCATGTTGCCGAGCTCGCCGTCTATCCATCCAAACCAGAGGAAAAGGTAGCTGCTTGGAATGCACAGGTCAGTTTCATCTCCATTCTATCATAAATTTTGATAAGAGCTGCTCAATTGAATTGAAAAGAATGTGGTCACACTCCAAGTTTCTCAGAGTTGTAGACCTTGAAGGTCTGAGAATTGACAAATGCCCAGATAAGTTGGAGAAACTTCTCAATCTGAGGTATTTGAGTCTGAGAAAAACTGGCATTAAGAATCTTCCTCATGGTTTTGAGAAGTTCCCAAGTCTTGAAACACTTGACTTGCGTGAAACAGAGCTACAAGAACTACCTTTAGGAAGGGGCATCAAAACGATGCTACCTTCAGAATATATGTACTCCAAGTACCTACAAAAACTGCGTCACTTGTCTGTTGGCCCTTCCCATCCTGCTAATTCTGGGTATGTGGTTTCCCTTGGCATTCCACCACCACAAGGAGTGTGTGAGTTCATAAATCTGCAGACATTAGCACACATCAAAGCCGATGAGGCGTTTGTAACAAATGTTGGAAAGCTTACTCAGTTGAAAAAATTGGGGATCACAAATGTGAGAGAAGTAGACACAGAAAAGTTGCTCTTGTCTATCAAGAAGATGACCACACTAAGGCATCTTTCCATCACAGCAGCTCCCGGGCAACCCCTCACGTTGGAGAGTGCTTCTAATTCCTTTCCCCCAACGTCCATTCAAAAGCTAATGCTCATGGGGAAAATGAGAGATCAGAAGTTGCCCACATGGATCACGTCGCTCAAAAGCCTCACACTTCTCCGATTGAGGGCTTCTAAGCTAAGTTATGACCCTCTACCTGCTCTTCGAGTTCTGGGCAGCCTGGAAGAGATCGAACTAAGGGATGCATACATTGGGAAGGAGCTAAACTTTCCAAGTGAGTCGTTTCTAAAGCTTAAGAAGCTACAACTCTGGGACCTTCACAACTTGGAAGGAATAACCTTTAATCAAGGAGCTGTGCCTATCTTCAGTGAAATGCATTGTTACAACTGCGAGAGGGTGGTAAAAGTGCCACGACATGAAGGCCGGTTTGATTTATTTATGGCAAATATATCTTGTTAAGCAGGCTCTCAAGTATTGAGATTCTCAGGAGTTTGGAGTGATGACGTCAACCTACCTCTCCCACTGCGACAACTAGTATTCATGTACAAAAGCCTCATGGATGTAGAATTCGATTTACACTTTCATTTGTGCCATTTGAGAATTTACATTGTTCATGAGTTCATAACTCGTTGCATTTTCGTAACTTCCAATTTTTAATTATGTGATTCATCTTTTACTGAAATTGTCTCGAATTTGGTTACACTTGGCCGCCGTTTTAGATCAAGGAAAAGTCTGGTTGGTGCTTACACAGTTGTTGAATTTATCGTAGTCGTCGACTTGCTGTAGACAACAGATGTGGACCATATTCTTCGCGTGTGATCTAATGAACACCAAGTGACCAGTTCTGGTGTACGAACGACCAATGCTCCCGTTATAATCTTAGTAGTGGGTATGTAAAAGTGAAATATATAATTAGGATTATCATGTGCATGGTGATATGCATCATTCTACGTGTGCAAAAATTTGATAAAGCTGCTTTGGTAAAAAAAGAAAATAATTGAATCAAACTGGCTATTCACTAGCAAAAATGTCAAATATTCATGATCCAACAAAATCCTAACTAAAAAAACACACAAGAAGCTCCTACATATGTATTCCATAGATGAGACTTGGTAAACTAGCGATCAGAACTAATTTTTTAAATGATTTGTTAGTTAATGAGGACAAAACGAACGGGAGGGACAAAAGCAAGGAAACAACTGCAGACTTTCTAATTAAAAGATTCCTACTTATCGTTGACACTCGTGTCTTGTCTGATATAAAAAACAGAGCTTGCACTGTGCAAGTTATTAATTAATCTCCGAAGCTTGACAATTATATATGTGCTGCTGAGTAGTGACATCTACCAACCTACTCAACAGGACATAATTAGAGCTTTACCACTCTTCCTAATTCTTAAGCTCAAAATTCTAAACACCCAACTTTTCACGCAATCGAGAGGATTTTTTATGTAAAATTTATTCTCTCCGATATTTTTTCTCGCCTTACTCTTCAATTGTACATTTTTGGCCCATCAGTCCTTAATTGTTCAGCAGTCCTTGCTTTTTCAACTATATTTGGGTGAATTGATTTTTTTAAAAAAATGTATCGACGACTCACAAACAACTGAATATTGCACTCGGGAGACAGCTAGTAACGTTGATGGTATATAGCAAGTGAAAATTTCATACGACTAATTAGAAGAACATGCAATTTGTTGAATTTGATCACTAATTACCCATGCTAACCTTTGTAACTTCTAATATTTACTTATTTTTAGTTCATCTCTTACTGAAATTTTCTCGAATTTGGTAACACTAAGGTTGCCATTTTAGATCATGGAAGAGTCTTGCTACAGACAATCAATGATAAAAAATAAACAAACCACGGTTTTAAATACCATATGCGCGACCACACCGCATTCATAGGAAGGTACGTGATACAACGATTCAACCAAGTGTTAGAAAAATACGATTCAACCAACTGTTCAACAGGGTAAAACCGGGTTGAATTAGATTTAATATAATATAATATCAAATTAATATATATATATATATATATAATATTGTGTTCAAAATATTTTGCAAATTAGTGGGAACATAATATTATAAGTCTCTTTTAATTATTACCATTTACAATTAATTAAACTTTACGATTTTTGTCAATAATAATTAAACTATGAACATCTTATCTTATTCAAATATACACAATATCTATAATGTGTTTTCATTTTAAATTAAACTAAGGAAAAAGTTTTGAGCGGACATAATTAAATTCAATCGATTTTAATTAACTCAACTTTTTACTTTCATAAAATAACTTCTAAAAATCATAAATTTGCTCTGAAATAATAAACCTTGCTAAGGAGTGAAATGTGTCACAACACATAGTACTTCACCGATCACTTGACGAACAGACCTCTCTTAATTTATATCTAATATAATTTAACTCGGTAAGATGCCATGCCATACACGACTTATTTAAAAAATAAATTTTATTTTTATAAATAAATCTTATAACATAATGAGATAGACTTTAATTTTCAAATAGGCTCAACTAAATGGGAAGATAGATTATAATAATTTAATTTAATTTTTTTATTTTTTATTATATTTTAATTGATTAAATCTCTTACTTATTTTGAATTCTATATTTCTTAATAAGAGCATATACTTACGTGAGTAGTATCCCATGTAATTATAAGGATAATAGTCCCACATCATCCAGAATCAGCCACTCCTCATGCCTATGACTATGAGTAACCACACCTATTCGCAAAGTTTTCTTATGATTTGGTCCCGATACCCCGCATGCTGGTTGAATTGGCCACTCTTATTAAAAATTATGGTACAAATATTCAATGATAATAAAAATTATGGTGCATATAGTCAAGGTCCGCTGGTTTGTATGATTGAGATAAAGTTTATCCTCTTTCTATGAATTGCCTTAGGAAGCTCAATAAGATTTCAAGGCTTTAATTAAAATATCAAGTACGAAATTAATATTTGCTAATAAATATAATTGAATGTTATTTTTTAATATTTGATTAAAAATGTTTCAGATACCGGATTTTGTGGTATGTATGGTTTAACCGGATTAAATACGTTTTACCCAATTAAATAATAAATTAGTAAATAGTTCTTTAAAATGAATATAAAAAGACTCATTATTTGTCTTAATATATTTATTATGAGTTGAAAATTAAAGTAGTAATCATAAAACTTGCATTAAAGACATTTTGGTAAGATTGAAGAATGACTATGGTTTTATCACAGCTGACTTTTATACATTTATCATAGTTTCTGAAATATAAGAAAACATTAAGTAATAATTATACAATAAATGATTTTTATTATTAAGAATGGTCTCAATGTATGAAGATGTGGCTGGGTGGTCCAAGACGTATTCCCACAATGACCAAATTCTATCATCGGCTCACTAACCTTTATATAAGCACAAGCCCAAGAGCCCAATTGATAATATCCTCTTAGTCCACATCTATTAAATTCTAACACAGATACATAATTCACCTTTAGAAAAATAATCTTTAGAAAAATAATATGCAGAAATATTAAATGAATACTTAGGAAAGTATAAATAAGAGTATCTACTTATTCTTAAAATAACAAAATTGCCATAAGAGTATTTAATTGGTTAATGATTTGCTTAAAACTAATTGGGCCTTATAATCATACTAAATATAAGGCCTTAAGTAGATTTCCACTCTTCACCTTTATACGAGCAAGGCTACAAGGAGACCATTTGGACCAGGTAGATTAGATATTCATATTTTTTTCTAGTCTTAGGTAGAAAATTGGGCTGGTTTCAGATTTAATTGGGTGAGGCGTAGATTTTAATTTTATGAATTTTATTTTATATAGATTATATATATATATATATATATATATATATATATATGTATATATATATATATAATGAGATAATTTATAATAGAATAATATCTTTAAAATAAATTTTGATTGATTTCCAAAAGAGATTGACTTTAAAGTATAATGTTTTTTAGATAAGTTTGAGTAAAGTTAAATAGATCTAATAATATATATTTTTGTTATATTTTGATAGGTGAAATCTCTTACGTTTAATCTTCATGGTAGGTCTTATTTTAGAATTAAGCACATCTTACCCAAACTAAGCATGGAGATGATCATTCACTGTTGCCGGTTGATCATTTCAGGATGTATGATATCATGTTAGACAGTTAGGTAGAATTAGATATTCGTATTTTTTTGTAGTCTTAGACAGAAATTTGGGCTGGTTTAAGTGAGGCGTAGATTTTAATTTTATGAATTTTATTTTATATACATTATATATATATATATTGCAAAAGGAGGGACACATTGGGGGGGTCGGACTGGGGTGGGGGGGGGGGCGCACTGGATGGGGGCGGACTGGGGTGGGGGGTGGGCGGGCCCGACAGACCGCCGGGGGAGGGGGCGGGTTGGTCGGCAACGATGAAGGATGGGGGAAGGGGCGCACTGGGGTGGGGGTGTGGGGGGGGGGGGGGCAGCGTCGGAGGAGTTGGAGGAGGAAGTGGGCGGCAACGGCGGCGACCACTCAGTGGGCATCAGACGATAGAGAATAGCGTTGAAAGCTTTTCAAACCATTTTCTTATTATTGGCGCACAAAGTTTCTCTACCTATGGCGGAGAGAAGCTGTCCTCATATTAAATTATAAATATTAAACTCCGACATGTTTCACATTCGCAAGATAATAATATCATTATCACGTGTTAAGTTTAATACTTTAATTTATACGTGTGTGTATATATATATATATAGTTGATGATAACAAAATTAATCTATAAATATAGTTGATATATATATAATTTAAGGGAGGAGGTTTCAAGGGTAGATAACAAAATTAATTTATTAATTATGTTGGTTACTTAGACTTCTTTTACTTATCATGGAAAAAATAAAAAATTTATGAAATTTACAAATAATAATTTATGGTAAGAATATTAATTTTGTATCAAAAAATTATTTATTTTTATAATATTTTGTAATATGATACAAGTAAGACTTCTAGCAACAGGCCCGTTGAAAAATTTTATCACGATAATACTTCTTATAAAAAACAAAGTAAATGAAGTTTTTTTAAAAAAAAATTATATCTCATGTTTACATCGTAACTAACTATTTATAAATTATAGATAAAAATTTTTCATATTTTTTCGCATCTTTTTCCAACCAAATGGATCTTAGTTGGTCATTCAATAAATAGGTTTCTTTGTGTTTTTATTTGTGATTTTTTCGATTAAAATTCATTAAACAAATTTGATGGTAAATGCTATGGACATCAATCAAATGGTTCAAAGATTCGAATACCTTCAATACATTTTATCTACTATTTAGGGTGGGGATGTGACAGGGAATTCAAAGTCTTTCTTGATAAAAAATAATAGAATTGAACAATCAAAATATAATAAAAATAAAAAAATAAAGAAAATAAATCAAATTATTACAATATATCTTTTTATTTAATTAGGGTATATCTTTTAAAATAGTGCTATATCTTATTATTTCACGAAGATTTATCTATAAAATAAGATTTTTTTTAATTAAAATCTAAATTTTAAAAATAGGAGTCTTTCTCGTTATTTTACGAGGATTTGCCTCTAAAATTAGAAATTATCCCTGAAATAAATTACACATGGCGCGACATCCGGTGATAAATAAAATGTCACCCATGTCTATCTACGCTCAAATTATATCCCATCAATCTTATATACTTACGCTCTCAAGGGTAAATACATATTAATACATTAGTACAAGGATATGATCGTTTTTAACATCAGGCAACCACCTCCATCTTTCAAGGAAAGAAATAAGCCAAATCCCAACGCATAGTTCATACAAAAGGCCATGACAATATATCACTAAGATAGTTTAAAAACAATGCTCATGAAAATGTAGCCTCAAAGACAGGGCACAATGATTCATCTCTTTATAGCTCATGAAAATGGCCAATGCAAGCATACAACCGCTTCTGTTAGCATTAGCAAGTAAAATCTCGTATTATGAACTTATTCTCATCCAGAAGTAGCTCACAAGTTTGAGCATTCTCAGTCAAAAAAGGCACACGAATGCACGTAGCTTAGCTTTCTTCTATGAGCTGATATACGACCCCATCAATCAGCAACAAAAAATGAAACCATTCTCGTTCTACACATGGATGAGGCCCAACAACATGATACAATGCCATATAAATTTGTACCAATCAGTACAATTAACCATGTTTCTCTGCAATACAATGCGAGAATCACATGTTTCTGGCTCATTAACAAAAGGAAAAACAGAGTAGGAGAATGTCAGAGACCTACAACAAGTTTCAAGTCGGCTTCCACTACCAACTCTCAATTTCTCAACCAAAAGAGAAAAAAAAGTTGGTAAATCAAAAAGACAAAACTAAAACGTGACAAAAACATCAAAATCCAACAGGGAGATAATCACATTATCAACATTTTTTCTTAGTTATAACCTTGTATGTATATGCTTCATGGCACAATCAGAACTCTTAGAACATTAATTATAATTATATATAATAATCATGGAACATATTGTGGGATGTTTATATTTCCAACCACAAAAAGGTTTTCTTACCATATTGAAGATCGAGGAATTAGTAGGCCTCTCAATATATATATGTCATGATAGGCGGAGCAGTTTCAGATTTGACAACTTAATAACAATTAATCTGATCTAATATATTTATATAATCCTCTGTTAGGCTTGTCGAATTAGAAAACAAACTTAACTATTGTAACTCCTTCAATATTTGCCTACATGGTCGTCTCCCAATCGTCATCTTATTAATACTTTCTTCTTAACTATTTCGTCCATCCACATTGCTGTCGAATTGTTACAAAACACTGATCATCTGTCCTGTAATGGGGCAGATTGAACTGTAAGAAGACCATGCACATCCATGGTAAATATTGTTTACGAGATTGAGAAGAATCTAACTATAATGAAATTGTGTCATCTATACGAACAAGACAGCCTCACAAGCCTATACTACATTTTTTCTTTTTGTTGCATCCCTAAATTTACACAGTTATACTCCCACGCATCAAACTCTCTTCTTCGATTACCCCGAGGGTTTAGTTCTTTTGTCCATACACCAAGTAGTTTAATCTATCATAAGCCAAAAATTGACGACAATGTTTTCCGAGGGTTATATGATAATGGTACCACACCTAAAATTCGGAAAGGGTAAACAGTTTAAAAACTAACAAGAAACAACAGATCCACAAGGGCGGTTTGATCCTTCTCAGAAAGTGAGTAGCAGAAGGGCCAAAAAAATGTTATAGGGAGGGATTGAGTGTCCATCGAATAGAGGGGGCATACACCAAGTTGCTTCTCAAAGCGTCCCTCTTTGGACATCTAATATAAAGAAACTGCTTCTCGAAGCAGGATAATATGCAATGCAAGCCAATATCATCATATTCAATAGTAGAATACCAGGCGGCCAAAGAAATTGAAACAAAAATATGCAAATTATGATACCCAGTATAAGTATACTTACGTTTTTCATATAATAAAATTTAAGTGAATACATAATTTTCAAATATTCATGGCATACCTTCAGGGAATGATAGTGTAATGGGGAAAAATGCGTTCAGAAGTCTGAACTATTTCATCAGAAATAGATGGATATAAGCGGGATGTCAACATCGTTGTCCTCATCATCTTCACAAGCAACCACCACATCTAAATGTCGCCTGTAATCAGGAACTTCAACTTTTGCAATATCCCTGGCCAAGTCAACCACTTTACAATCCATCCGCTCCCTGTGGCGAGGGAACATACTGTTGTAAAGGAGGCATGTTCCACAAGAAATGCTGTAGGCATTGAGCCCCTTGTCCTTCAGCCACTGGATCAGTTCACGGAGGGTAACATTCTGATGGATGGCCCAACGATCCCACACAGTCCAGCTCATATCCTGATGCTTAATTACCTTGGGCGGAACTGGTTCAGCCATTGAAAAGAGTGGCAAGGCAAGGTTAGCGAAAGTATTGCGATAATCTTCTACTTTGTGACCGCCGGCTATCACTTTGTATAACTCAAGGCAGACAAAGCCTGTGGCCATGGCCGTGGAGGTAGCAATAGCAGGAATAATCCTCCCAGCAATAAATTTAGCACGAAGCCTATCCACTTCAGGAATGCTGTAATTTCTTGCACGCATGTTTGCAAGACCAGAAATGAGGTCCATGTGGTAATTAAGGTCATCATCCTGCACTTCGAGAGACAGAACTACATAATGAGCCAAGCAAATTGAGTGCCAACAAAAAAATAAAAAATCCTGATAAAGAGATGGTCCAGGCAAAACTACATGATTCTGATACAAATGTTTAGCTAACTCCAATTTACATGCCAACAACAAAAATTCATATTAAACAAGGGCAGAGTGAGAAACATAGAACAATAGCAAATCGTGGTAGCAACAAGCAATTAGAAGGTTCAAATGGAATGTGCAGGTCTAGAAGGCAGACATATCATAATAACAAAAGCATCATAACATGTTGCATGATTCACTATAGCCGTAGGCCTAGATAAGAACAGATGCAGTGTGTAACTTCTTCCACGAAGAAAGTTTGCATTATCTTTCCGCAGTTCCAACCATTACAGGACTGAAATAAGTAAAAAGTGAATCATCATGATGAGAGGTTTGGGGTTGAACGAGGCATGAAACCTTTCCAAGAGGTAATGACAACGAGGAAGGTAGGTCTTTTGAACCCTCTATTAGTGGAACCAGATTCAATGTCTGCAAAATAGGATTGGTCAGAAACAACCATACCCCACATTCTTGAGGTGTTCATTCCATCTGATTTAAGAGAAGACCTTCATGCCATAACAAGATTTACTCACCATTTGAATACCTCAACAACATATTGATTAAGAGAAATAACAATTGCATAACAATTAGGCAAAAAGATACATTATCCATGTGACTCATGCCATTCAACAACTACAAAGCTAATTCACAAAAGAAATAGATAATTGGGCAACAAAAAAGGAATCTGACCTTCTCAAAATGGATGGGGTTCATCTTGAAGCTATAAGGCAGCTGCTTGGCACATTCTTTGAGCTTTGTGGCCATATCATTTATAACGGCAGCATCATCAACAGAGGCAGTGGAAAGACTTGTAGCCTTCTCATCTGTCTCAATTTTCACTCCAGTCTTGGGTAGAAAATCAGGAACAATCACATTATCAACAGCATTGGATAACTTCTGAGCATTCTTAACCCAATCTGGCACAGGAAGTCCAAATGACTCTGCCCTTAATATGGCTGCAGCCATGACAAAGTGAAGATGGGCAGGATCACTGGTAGAGAACTGTAGCGCATGAGGAAATCGTTTTGGCGCAGACCAGAAAGGCGCTCCGGTGCTGGTTGCAGCATCTTCAGGAAAAGTAAAAGTTAACTGCTTCACACGATTGGCAAAGTAGTCTTCAAATCTGCAATTTTTTCATGAAATAAAAAAATATTTATTAAAAAATCCAGCACAAATCTAAGCAGAGTAAAATTAATGCAATTTCCATCATAGATCTTACTTCAGGCGTGCCCATGTAATACAATCTTGAAACGACAAACATCTTTCTTTGTCAAGACATTCAATGACACGTTCCATAAGATCTCTGGCTTGGGCATCACCAGCAGCCTTCATTTCTGATATATACTTGGCTGGATCTGACAAGAATTTGTTAACATCAGCTGGTGTCTTCTCGAGTAAGCCTTCAAACTCAGAACGAGCCCAAGTAAGGCAGTGATCTATATTGTGAGGAAATGAATGGACTGTGCACATTGGAGCTTGCTTCTCCGGCGGATCCCTAGAAGCTCCATAGTTTTCTGTCAAATGAGGAATAACCATTTGTGTATTGCATTTTGTTCCCAAAGTTCCCGACTCCAAAAGAGGTTTTTGAAAGTATAAGCACCTCAGATCCATGTATATGCGAGCATTCACGTTATCCAACGCATTTATGACTACATCAAGACTCTCCCAGAATGAATCATTAAACACATTTTCTGTCTCAGGGCTTGCACGATTTTGGAGAGCTTCAATGACAAATCGAGGATTAATTGCTCGAGCAGCAGAGGCAGCAACTGTGGATTTTGCCTGCCCGATATTCCAGTCACGAAAAAGAAATTGACGACTAAGATTACTCTTTTCAATTACATCGTCATCAGTTATCGTCAACTTCCCTTGATTACTGCAACCAACTCCCATCAAAGCTAAATTCTTCAAGAATTCACATCCAAGTGCTCCGGATCCCACCATAAATGCCTTAGCTCCTTCCAGCTTTTTCTGAAGTTTAGACCCAAACACAGAGATCTGAGCATCATATCGGCTATTCATTGGTTTCAACTCACTAGCATCCAAAGGTTCAGTGGGAAGAGACTCTATCGAGTCAAGGTAAAAGAACTGGAGAAGTTAAAAGGCAAACACAATCAGCCAAGAGTACCAATAGAGCATACAAAGAAAGTACATAAGCATACATTAATATTTCAAAATCATTACGAGCACCATGCCCAATGTCGGCTTATAAATCCTTCAAATAAAGGTAAAATGCTATGCAGAATGGAAGATTGTGATCCTTAAGACAAAGTCGACTTCTGAGCCCAAAAGATTTCATTAACATGTTTCTGGAGATAGCAATTAAAATCACCATATTGTATCCTATAACACAAATTACTATAAGAATTCTTCTGCAAATCAGCCATAAATCACAAAAGAAAGATAAGCCTACAAATAAACAAAGGTAGCTACCGAAAAACATGCTTAAATTTTACTGTCTCACCTGGTGGAGTGGAAGGAACTTTCCAGAGCATGCTTTCACAACTTCTTGCCCAACGATACCTCCAAAGACTGCAGCCATTGGATTCAGAACTGCCCTAGAGCCAAAAGCAAAACATCTAAGCAGTTTTCTGTCAAGCTCTCCTCCAATTCTGTTCTCTCCTGAACTTTCATTGATAGCAGTTGCTATATTTATAAGTCTCTCAGCGTCCTCCTCGCAACCAGCAACAGGAAACTGCTGAACATCAGACAAATACTTATCTAGTGCTTGGAAAGCTAAGTGCAACAAAGGTGGGCGATCAAACTTGGAGAAATCACTCAACAGGAAATCACCAGGGTCCAAAAGTGCCTCCTTCAGAGATTTGAAATGTAGAACTTTTGGTTGCTTAACTTGAGTGACAATCCCACCCTTCGCATAGTGACCAAAATTTGTAGTATCCTCCTCAAGAGTGAAAGAGTACGGCCTTGCATTTTTCACCTTTCTAGGTTTGCCATCATTCAATTCGGTCATTCCGTGCACCTCAGAAAAGACTACAATGTCACCATCTTGGAACTCAAGGCGTTCATCATCAACACATGATACAAGGGCAGGGTAACCATTGCTAATAGATGCAATTATACCCGTATGAGGCTCTTCGCCATCCACATCAGTAACAGTGAATTCAGGACCGAAGTCACAAAACACATTACCAAAGAGACCTCGAATTTCAGATTTGATAAACGCAATTGCTGGATTTTGCTGACGGCAATACTCATCAAACTCAATAGCTTTTTCAAGAGTGGCATCAGTAAGAACAACCGCCTGCCAGGAAAAACACCTTTATTATCAGCATCAAAAGTTCCAACATAAAGCAGTAAGGACTAGTACAAACACAAATACAACAATCGTGAAGTTCACACAGTAAATTATTGTTCTGATTTCTTCGTTATTGGAGGACCACAAATCAAGATGGTATTGACATAATTTCCATAAACTTCCTTTGCAATTGAAACCTTTCTTTGTAATAGGATCTAGAGGAAATAACTGACATAATAAAAACTTGCATTTACAAAAAATAATAAAACTATTAAATAGTTCAACCCTCAAGTATTTAGACAAAGTACACACACACACACACACAAGAAGAAGCAATCACCTGGTCCTGATCACCAACCCATTCAAAACGTGAGATTCATGCCTTCAGACCCAAATTGACAGCAAGTAAAGTTTTAAAAAATATATATTCGATGAAACTGAAGACTGCCCAAACTTCAAATCAGGCATTTAAACTTAAGTCATAGTCATAATTGTACCTACCATAAAAGCAATAGAAGCTGTCCTAATCATTTGATTTGCAAAAGTTTTGTATATGCATATCCGATGTACACAATATATCACCCACAGAAGGGTATGGTGTTTAGGAGACAGTCGCAACTAACATCATTTTCTAGCTTGACAAGGAAGCGGAATACACCCCACAAAAATTTAAAAAAATCATCTCCAGATAAAATTAGGAATTATACCTGAAATCCGGACAGATTTTCTGCAGACAGATTTGTGGTCAATGTGGTGACCACAACAGCATTATTAAGTTCTTTCAGCTTTGGGACACAAACAAGAGCACGATTCTGACCCACGTCAGCCTCAGAAAAAAAGAAATTGCTCGACAAGTCCCACAATTCAACATTACCTTCGTCGTGCAAGGTAACAGATTTGACCCCGGCAAGAACAAGGTTTTTCGCTGACCAAATCACAAGTATAATATGAACATTAAAAGGTGGATAGAGAACTGACAATAAAAATAAAAGTCAAAGAAATACAACCATGCATTATACATGTAACAAGAAGTTCAATAAAATATGCACCAAAAAAATGGTTAGTATTCCCCTCATAAATAATGCTTCACTTAAAAACTAGCAGAGAAGCACCAGTTACACCAACACACATTGTTTACTAATTTAAAGCCTAGCCCTCAACTAGTAGGTGCAAAGAATAAAGAAAGTAAATCTTTTGCAAAGGCAGGTTGCGTACATAAGAAGACGTGAAGTCAGAGTGATGGTCAATAGTCTCATAAGAAAATTCCAGTTCTATCGTTCATGATCAGACACACTATCAAATTAATAAATAAATTCTCCAAATAAAGGCATGTATATAAGAAACTCAAGATGCAACAGGAATTAGAAGAATTACCAGATGCAAGTAGAAAATAAGCATGTCCATATCAGAGAAAAAAGGAAATAATTAAATATCATGTCATCTTCCTCTGCTGAATGCCATCATTTTATGAGAGAAACCAAACATAAGCACGATTCAATGAAGTTACAGGAACAAATATCATAAAATGTTAAGAAATATCTCATGCCCATAAGAAAGAGTGATCCAACCAAGGCAGTCAGGAAAGTAAGAGCATATAGCGACCAGAAAAATTAACCACAAAATAATCAAGCCACGAAAACTTGACAACATATGTAACAAACAAACAAATTTTGTCAGAAACCCACATCAATCCAGATAAAGCAGCAAAATTTAGCAACATAAGCCACTAAAATCGAAAAAAACATATATACATACCAATCTCGGCGCCGAGGCCGTTCATTCCCGAAATGAGGACACTGGAGGCAAACAGCCTCCGCATCGTCTCCCTGCCATACACCGCAAGCTGCCGGCTGTGGAGATCTTCATCGATATCATTCTGCCCGCCGTTCATCCCAGCAAGACGCAGTAGATCGCCGCCGCTGTGATCGTTGCTGCTGCTGTTGTTGCTGCTGCCGGAGGTCGAGGAAGAGACCAAGCAATCGACGTCCCTAGGCTTCTTCAACTCCTGATCAGCCGCGCCCGCCGCCGCCCTCTTTCTAGGAAGCATATAGTGGTATTACAAGCTGCTCAAAAACACACAACAATCACACACTGAGAAGAACATCACCACAAACCCTAACCCTAACCCTAACCCCACCCCCACCCCCCAACAAAAATGGGAGAGCGGAGCGGAGCGGGGCTATCGACCGTGGGAAGGTGAGGTCGCGTACCGACGGGGACCGGGTTCTCGCCAGATTGAAGGTCGGAGGTGGAATCGCCGAGCGCCGCCCCCCGCCCCGCCCGTCGGCTGATCTGTGATTGCTTGATCGATGGGTAGATGGGGGCTTCTGGTAGCAGAGAAGGTCTTGTTTTTATATATTTACTTTTATTAATTAATTATTTTTAATCTACTTTTTACCCAATACATTGAGATTTCTTTTGAGTTTATAATCACCAAACCCGGTTTAGCAATCCTCTAATTACTATAATTAAAAGAATGTAATTACTTATCCTGATTAATTCCTTCCGACTCTTTCTGTTACAGAGATTTAAATCAATACTTACTTGTTGTGATTAATTCCTTTTGACTCCTTACTTTGGAGAGATTTGAACCAATCGGTCTCTCTATTTGTCAGATTAGTCATTTTTAAGTTTAAGTTATAGTTAAGTTGCTTTAAAATAAAATAAAAAATTGACTCTTAATAAAAGAAAAAAAATTGAAAGTCGTTTTCTAATAAAGATGCAAGGGATTCAACAAACTAAAATATAACAAAATAAAAAAATAAAAAATAAAATTAATAGGATTTATTAAACCATTTGAAATATATCTTTAGGTTATATGCTTGGTTAAATGCTTTTAAGAAAACTAGGGAAAATGTCGTGTTATGCGCAACTTAATAGGATAAATTTTAATTATATATATAAATTATTATTAAATAATGAGATAAACTATAATAATTTAATATTTTGAATATAAATTATAATTGACTTTAAAAATATATCTTATTTGAATGAAAAAATAAATTTCAATTATTTGGTTTTTTTCATTATATATTTTTTAAGATAATTAAACACTCTTATTAATAGAAAATTAAAAATTAATATTAGTCAAGTTTGAAACTGTAGCTTTTTAACGTCAAAGATTATTGTATTTTTTTTAAGAAATTGATGTTAGTAAAATTTGAACCAGCGACCTTTCAGAACATGTATTTTCATTTTATATATTTATATATATATATATATATATTGATTAGTTGATTTTCCTAATTATAGTTTTGGTTAGTATTGAATTTCTTTTCATTAATAAAAAGTAGTTAACCATACCTTGCACTAATTTAGGCTTGATTCATAGTATTAGAGTTAACTTAAGTTGTTACGTGTGGCATCTACAGCCTCCACTAATTGAGTCACGTTGTTTTTTTATCTCTAGCGTAAACTTAAACCACAAATGAAATCTATACCTAATTTTAAAATAAATACAATGATAAAATGGAATCAAGAGCAGCACCTTGTCCATGCTAAATCTCAATTTTATCTTGCCCTAAAATTAATTTACCCTGATTAATCCCACTAACAACTTTAATAAATGTAAGAAATTATTTATTTCCAAGTATTGCCCGTTCCGTGCACAATTTTTGAAGGTAAGGAGCGGCAGATATTTATTTCAAAATCATGTCAAAGATTTCATTATTTCATAAACATAATTGAAAAGGGAAAAACAATGCCTTCATCCCCAACACCAGAATAAAATATACGAAAATGGACAAAAAACAGGAAAATAAATGTGGGTTCAGTATGAGTGATAAGTGAAACTTCAAATGTTAATGAATCATAATTGTAAAAATTAGAATCAAATGTTGAATCGGATTGTAATGAAGTTATTGAATCGGACCGATTCATTAAAGATCGAACAAAAATTGAATGACTTGAATCGATCAAAATTAGTGGATTATTAGTTATAAAATATGTTATTTTAATATTACGATGTATATTATATTTTATAATATTTTTAATATATTTTTAGATTTTTTTAAATTATTTAAAATTAATTATTATTATTTACTCAAATTAAATTTTAGTAGACTTTTAATTACAATAATACCATTGACTTTTTCTTTTCCCTCAATTCTCCCTCCCCAATCATTGGCCCTTCCCATTCCCCGCACCCTTGCCCCTCACCTTCGCTGCCCCCTACATTGTCACCCACCCCCATTGCTGCCCCACCCCCGTTACCGCTTTTGTCACTCGCCCTCACCACCTTATCTCCTGTCGCCCTCCTGAATCAATTCAAATTGACCGATTCACAAATTGGCTCAAGTTAAGTAAAATTAGCTCAAATCGACCAATTTGTAGACCAATTATTACCGTGACTGAATTGCATATGTTTTTTAAATAAAATCCTTTCAATCCAATTTAAATCGGCTGATTTCGATCAAAATTAATCGATTTTTACTGTACAAACATTCACCGTCAAATATCCACTGCATACGCGCGGGACATAATTGTGTAATTGCAAAAATAATTATGTTGGGGGCCGAAATATTAGTGTCGGCAATGGATCGAGATATAACAGAGACGTCTAATCATTACCCTCGTCATCATTGCAACCAACAATAACATCCGAATGTTGCCTGTACTTAGGAATTTCAACATTTGCAATCTCCCTGACTAAGTCATCCATTTTGCGACTCACTAGTTTCTGCCGAGGGAACAGGCTGTTGTAACGGAGGCAAGTTAGCCACTGGATCAGTTCACGGACAGTGACATTTTGATGGATGGTCCAACGATCCCATACAGTCCAGTTCATATCCCGATGCTTGATTACCTTCGCCGGAAGTGGTTCAGCCATTGAAAAGAGCGGCAGGGCAAGGTTAGCAAAGGTATTACGATAGTCTCCTACTTTTGTGACCCCCACTGATCACTTTGTACAACTGGAGGCAAACTACGGGAATAATCCTTCCAGCAATAATTTTAGCATGGAGCCTATCCACTTCAGCGATGCTGTAATTTCTCGCACGCATGTTTGCAAGACCAGCAATGAGGTCTATGTGGTAATTAAGGTATCATCCTGCGCATCAAGAGACAAAAATATATATAATAAAAGAAGGGCTGAGGTGAGCCAAAGATAGAAAAAAATTTTTGCCTAAGTTTTGATCTAGGGTGTCTGATTATAAAGATGGTCCAAATCAATTAATTTTTTTTTATAGAAAAACTAAAAGTTAATCTGGGCTGTCCAATTACAAAAATAATTTAGATCTATTATTTTTTAAAAAAACCTCAGCCAGCATCGTGCCGGCTGCGGCAGCCCACTGGACCAAATCGGGCTGTTGCTGGCCACATCCAGCCATGGGCGACCTTGTCTGGTCACCCACCAACCAAATCTGACCACGGGGTGGCCGGACATGGTCGGCTGTGGTCGGATCGGGCCGTGCGGCCAAGATTTGGCCGCGACCATGATAGACAAAAAATCTGGATGCCGCCCCGACCGCAGGTGCCCCTCTGCCCCACTCTTCCTTGACCCCCGTCGTCCCTCCCCCTCATAGCCTAGAGGAGAAGGGAGCGGCGGAACTGTGACTGTGACGGGAGCCAGCCGCGAGGGGGCGGCGAAGCAACAGGGCAACAACTTTGGGATTTTTTTAAAATATTAGATCTAAGTCGTCTTTGTATTCGTAGAGCCCGGAGCAGAGCTCGAGTTTTTCTGCCCCAGGCTCTCATTTCACTTTACCCATATAATAAAGGAAAAAATTTAAATAAAAAAATAGAAAACATAGTATAATGGCCAATCACGGTTCAAGTTGATTCTGCAGGTCTTAGACTCTTAATGGAATATATACCAGGTTTATAGAAGTATTATATCTCGTTGCAGCGTTGACTAAACATAGAGGCTCAGACGAGAAAAGAAAAATATATACCAGGTTTATAGAAGTATTACATCTCGTTGCAGTGTTGACTAAACACAGAGCCTAGACGAGAAAAGAAACAGTGAGCAACTTAAAATTAATTTTGGGCGATTCCAACTGTTACAGGACTGAAATAAAAAAAATGCATCATCACAGGTCACAAGTGATTCACGTGGTTCAAGGTCGGAAAATGTCATCGGGAAATACCAATGAGGAAGAAAGGTCCCATCGTAAATGGTAATGTTTGCACAGTAGGATGAGCAGATATCAATTTAGGGTGTTCACTTTAAGGGTTGTTTGGTTCACACGGAAAAATGTAAATTATATGAAATTTTAAAATAGTCGCAACCTTCTAAAAGTAATTAGAACTAATATATTTTATATGAAATATATTTGTACATTTATTATTTTATATATAAATAAAGTATAGTTACATTTAAGTGGGTGGCACAAACTGATTATAATTACTTTAAAGTGGGTGTGTAACCAATTTTCACATTTTTAAAATTTGTTGAGATAAGAAAAGGGTGAAAAAATTTTCTAAATAAAAAAGTAATTAATTGTAATAATAATTATTTTAAACATAGTATACATTAAACTTGTATTTATTTTACATGAAATATATAAGATATATACTACTTTCCGGTAAGGTTGACTGGTTTAAGAATTTTATGTTATTTATATTATTTTCGTGCTAACTAAACATTGCCTTAATCTTTATGAACAACGGAATTAAGAGTTGCTCGTGCATAAAATTCCTCGTCAACAAAAAACAGGAGAAAATAGCAATTGTATAAAATCATGTCATTCAATAACTATAAAAACAATTTGCAAAATAAATGGTAAATTGGCAAACAAAAAAAGGAATCTGACCTTCTCAAAATGGATGGGGTTCACCATGAAGCCAAATGGTAGCTGCTTGGCACATTCTTGAAGCTTTTTCGCCAGTTCATTATAATGGCAGCGTCATCAACAAAGGCAGTTGAAAGGCTTGTCGCATTTTCATCGATCACAATCGTCACTCCAATCTTGGGCTGAAAATCAGGAACGATCACATTATTAACTGCACTAGACAACTTCTAAGCATTCTTAACCCAATCTGGCACAGGAATTCCAAATGTCTCTGCCCTTAATATAGCTGCAGCCATGATAAAGTGAAGATGGCTAGGATCACTGGTGGAGAACTGTAATTCCTGGGAAAATCGTTTTGGTGGAGACCAGAAAGGCGCGCCAATGCTGGTTGCAGGATCTTTAGGAAAAGTGAAAGTCAACTGCTTCACACGACTGACAAAGTAATCTTCAAATCTGCAATTTTTTTAAAAAAAACAATATTTACCCAAAAGTCCAGCATAAGACTAAGCTACGTAAAATCCATGTAATTTTGATTATAAATCTTACTTCAGGCATGCCCATGTAATACAATCTTGAAATGATACACATCTCATCAAGACATTCAATGACACCTTCCATGAGATCTCTGGCTTGTGCATAACCAGCAGCCTTCATTTCTAATATATACTTGGCTCGATCTGACAGGAATTTGTTGACTTCAGCTGGTGTCTTCTTGAGTAAGCCTTCAAACTCAGAACGAGCCCATGTAAGGCAGTGATATATATTGTGAGGAAATGAATGGACTGTGCACATTGGAGCTTGCCTCTCCGGTGGATCCCTAGAAGCTCCAATGTTTTCTGTCAAATGAGGAGTAACCATTTGCGTATTGCATTTTGTTCCCAAAGTTCCCAACTCCAAAAGAGGTTTTGAAAATATAAGCACCTCAAATCATGTGCATGCGAGCATTCATGTTATCCAATGCATTGATGGCTACATCAAGACTCCGAGAATGAATCATTAAACACATTTTATGTCTCAGGGCTTGCACGATTTTGGAGAGCTTCAATGACAAATTGAGGATTAATTGCTCGAGCAGCGGAGGCAGCTACTGTGGATTTTGCCTGCCCAATATTCCAGTCACGAAAAAGATATTGACGACTAAGATTAGTCTTTTCAATCACATCGTCATCAGTCATCGTCAACTTGCCTTGATTACTGCAACCAAATCCCATCAAAGCTAAATTCTTCAAGAATTCACATCTAAGTGCTCCGGATCCCACAATGAATGTCTTAGCTCCTTCCAGCTTTTTCTGAAGTTTGGACCCAAACACAGAGATCTGGGCATCATATTCGCTATTCATTGGTATCAAGTCACTAGCATCCAAAGGTTCAGTGGGAAGAGACTCAAGCGAGTCAAAGTAAAAGAACTGGAGAAATTATACAGCAAAATGCAATCAGCCATGAGTTCCTAAATAAAATACACAAAAAATGTATAAAAATATTAGTCTCTCAAAATCATTATTAGCACATTGCGAATGTTGGTTACAAGTCCTCCAAATGAAGTAAAAGAAATGATGAATGTGAAGGATATCGAAATATAAATTACTTATTAGAAATTCTATGGGTTGGATAATAACACTCTATTACAAGGAAAAGGAAATTTACATGTAAATAAAATCCAAAAACGCATCTGCGCTTAAGTTTAAGTGCCTTACCTGGTAAAGTGGATAGAACTTACCAGAGCATGCTTTCACAACTTCTTGCCCAACAATGCCACCAAAAATAGAAGTCATTGGATTCAAAACTGCCCTTGAGCCAAAAGTAAAATATCTTAGAAGTTTTTTATCAATCTCTCCTCCAATTCTATTCTCTCATGACCTTTCATTAATTGCAGTTGCTATATTTATGAGTCTATCAGAATCCTCCTCACAACCAACATCAGGGAACTTTCGTAGAAACACCGCAAACATTAAACAAAAACTTCAATTCTACGTTGTTTAACCCCACATTAACTCCACCTAAATTGAGTTCATAATCTCTATCATGGTGTATATGCATAAAATAATTATATAAACATAGTTTTTTCATGAATAAACACGTTCATAATAAGAGCACACAATGAACAATATGAATATGAGGATGATGTATAAATTCCCTATATTTAAGTTATGTTTATTAACTTATTCTTCGATTACTTTCAATGTGCTATGACTGACAATATTTCTAACCACCAAGAAGAGTGAAAAAGCAGCCAAGGAACAAGGAGGATGGAGGAGCATTATGTTCACAAAGATAGAGGGTTGCTCCTGCGATATGTTGAAAAGAAATTAAGGCTGGCTTCTCTCAGTAAGACCTTATGTACCCCTAATTCTCCTCTTTCCTTTGTTGACCTTCAAGCTTCCTAAAAGCCTAGCGATCTAGATAGCCATGTTCTACCCTCAAATAAAACGATAAAAGGTCATAAGTGTGCGTTTGTTTAACCATATTTAGTCGAAATTGCCATGTTCAGCACTCACGGGGGAATTGGGTAACTATTTTCAATGTTGGGTTCCACTTAAACGATCTGATAGACTATTTTAATAGTCATACCAACATTAAAACAAATAAACCAACATAGAAAACAGTTTGATCATAAGAGTTGGGCTTTAGCTGTGTCCACTTGTCTGATTAAGTAAGTTCTTTTGATCGTTTATTTAACTAATCAAATTCACCTCGACTGATTGCTCTTCCAAACTTCTTTCACCTTAGAGATCAATCTTCTAACTTATACCAAATATAATCAATTATTTGTATGAATTAATCTATATATCACATATCGAATATGTGTTCACATACAAAAAAAATATTTTGGAAAAAATACTAAGTATATCTATTTGATTTGTTGAGAAATAAATATATCCATAATTTAAAATTCATGAAAATAAAACTTAAATATTGTTTATTACATCTTTCCCCCTCAAGGAAATTACATCTTGAAAATTTACTTAATCATGATGATAATTTTCCTTCATGTTGAACTTTATCTCCCATGTTACTTCTTATAAAGTATGATTTATCCATTACACCCTCACTACGGGGATGATTTTAGTCTTCAAAATTTTCTCATTGTTTAGACTCTTCAAAGGTTCTCAACATATAACATGTCCTCCTAAATTTCTAAATCCTTGTAGTCAATCTTATGTGGGATGAATTTAGTCTTTGACATTTTCTCCTTCTTGTTTAGAATCTTCAAAGGTTTCTCAATATATAATATGTCCTCCTAAATTTTTAAATCCTTGTAGTCAATCTTATGTGAAACATATAGAATACACTCAATATAAACGCATGAAACACATCTAGTGCTAAAGTCAATATACGTGGTAGTACTAGCTAATATGTGACCTCCCTTACTCTTTTAAGAATCTCAAAAATCCAATGTACTTTGGTCTCAATTTACCAGATTTTCTAAATTTTTCAAGTCTCTTCATGCCTCTCATTTGTGATATTTTTAGAAAGATTACTTCTCCCTCTTTAAATTCCAATGACCTAATTTTTAAATATACATAAGACTTCTATTTATTTTGAACCCCTCTCATCCTCTTGTTGGTTAGATCAAATTATTTAATAATTTCTTTATAAATTTTAGACTAACAATTACCGAATTCTTATTGTCCAACCAACACAATGGTGATTGACAAGGCTTCTCATAACGTGCTTCAAATAACACCATAGTAGATTTGTAGCAATTATTGTAAGCAAACTCCACTAATAATAAGTGATATTCTCGGCTTTCTTGCCAATCTAGTACGTAATATTATAGCAAGTATTCTAATATTTGAATTATTCTTTCTAACAAACCGTCTATTTGAGGATAAAAACCATATTAAACTACATTTCTAGAGCAGGGAATACGGGCATATGCACAACTATATGCTATTCAGATATCTCGGGGGAAGGTCATGGTCTTTTTCTTCCCCAAAACATACAATACTAGAGGTATCCCCTACCGATAGAAACTGGCATACAATAACAGTCGGTGACCAACTTCTAAGAGACTAAAAAATCGACATGATAGTATCATACTCAGGAGTCGATCACCTGTCGACAATGATACAATCTGTTAATTCTTATGAGGTTCCCACTCGACTTCAGCGCGTAAATTTTAGTAGAAAGCTCACAGGGAAATTACAAGTACAAGTTCCAGACAAAAATGATCACAAAATGCCAATTGAACCCCAACAAAAGCATTTATTGATGGAGTCAACAAGTGTTCATAACTTAAAAAACACTGAGTGCAACCCCTTTCCCCCAATATAAGTCTTACAAGAAAGCAGAGATGGTTAGTAGCTTAAAAAGCTATCAGCAATATAAGTCACTCAATTGGTTACAGTGCTCGGCCTAAAGCCCCCGGAAGGAAAGCGTTTGGCGTTCACATCTTAAATTTGGCAGAGGAAAACGACGGCGAGTTGGAGAAAGCAGCCAATTACTTGCGAAGACACGTTTATATAGATCAATGAGCAGGAGCTGGATCGGACCTTGAAGGGATGACCTCTGCTACAGAAAAACTAACGAGCTAAAAGAAAACCTGATGAGCTACGCATGCCTGGTTTGGCTAACATTCTACTTTGTGAAAAACTGAAGAACAAGGCTTGAGAAATTGGAAAGAAAACTAATGGGGATTAGGGGGTTCATTGATTGATTCACACAAAAGGACAAGTCAGAACTGCTCTCTCAGAGCTAAGTCGCAAAACTGTGCTTCACGGGCTCCCCAATTCCATGCTCGTGTCGATTCTGTCAGTCCCACGCCCTTTTGATTGTTTGACACGTGTGGTCCAGCAACCAACAATGAGTTAGACGAGAAAGTAACTGTATATAATGCAGGTACTCTTTATAAAGCATGAATGATAAACTCTTTTATTCAACGTTTTTTCAATACACGTGTAATTTCAACTAAATATATTTACATATTTTAAATAATCCAACTCTAATTTCAAACATCCTAGGGTTTAATTAAATAAACCCTATAAAAATTATTATTTAATAAGTCAGAGTTAATTATTTATAAAAAAAATAATAATATAAAATGATATTGAATAACATTCAACATGCATTATGTCTAGTTATAAGCAGAAACCCGTGATTCGAGTCAGGGTTTTACGTTACCGAACCAGTCGGTTCGATCGTTGGTTCGAGTCGAGTCGGTTTCATGAATCGCGTGCTGAGTCGAGACCAGCCGTGAGTTATGAGCGATGAGAGTCAGGTGTACCTGAATATATGATGATAACGTCGAGAAGATGGTGAGATACGAGTTATCTGAATATATGAAAGTATGCAGTATTTTTTTCTTTTTATATGTTTGATCGTAGAAATAGTTTTAGGGCCGAATGACGAATTAGGACGCGTTGGATTATATTCGGGTGGGTTATTAGTTATAGAGCATGTCATTTGGATGTTGTTGTGTTTGTTTTATTTTATGTGATTTTTCCATATTTTTCTAGATTTTTTTTAGAATTTATTACGAACTAGTTATTATTTTGACTCGAGTAGGAATCGAGTCAATACTTATTTACGAAAATGCCATCGCACGCACTTCTTCTTCCTCCCGACCTTTTCTCCCCCACATCCAAACCCTAGCCGCCGCCGCCCCTGTTCGCGCGCTGCCGCCGCCACGGCCGACGCCGCCTGGCCGCCGATCAACGCCGCCCCGCCCGTCGTGTCGTCGCCGTGCCGCCCCGACCAACCCCGGCCACCGTCGCGCCGCCACGACGCCGGAATCGCCCCACAAGCCGCGACGCTCCGCCCACTGATTTCGCCGCCGTCCGAGCCGCGCCGCCGCCGCTGTGACCCCGACGACCACCCCCTCGACGTCGCCGACGTTTCCCCCATCGTCCCGACCACCGTCGAGGCCGGCCGGAGCCTCGATCGGAGAACGCCGCCACCGCCGCCCATTTTCGACGCCGCCGTCGACGGCCATCGCCGCCTCGGCTACCCTGTTTGACACCACCATTGGACCGAGCTCGTCGAGCTGGTGCCGATAGACCCCCTGATTGCCCCGTCCCAAATCATCGCCGGAAAACCGTCGGAATCCGCCGGAAAACCGCCGACACTCGCCGGAAAACCGCCGGAACCGCCGGAAATTGGATTTGTGGGAAATTCGCCGGATCATCCGCCGAACGCACCCGGTCCAATCTGATCGGACTTCGGACGCCGCTAGGTGCCGAACTCGAGTTTCGAGCCACGAAACGGAAACCCTAGCCGTCGCCGATTTTCGACGACGCGAGGTATAATTTATTTTAATTTAATTATTTGAAAGTTTTGATTATTAGAATTGCATGCTAGGATTGGTGAATTGTGTGTTATAATAATATATATAAATGTAGATTTGATTAAGGATAAAAATATGAAATTTGTTTGATTGTGTGGTGTTAAAAATAGAAGTTATGAAACTAATTAGGGTTATTAAGTAATAATCATGATCTAATCAAACTAGCTTAAGTAGACTCGCTAGAATTGATATAGGTTGATGTGTGTTGATTGACGTGTGATTGTGTTGATTGTGTGTGTATGCTATAGGATATGTGATTCATCATGCGGGCGTTAGTTTTTAGCTTGATTGTGTAGGTACGGTGTAGGAGCTCGCCGCCTAGGCGCGTGGACCCGTTTGGAGCTTCTACCAGGTCCGTTTAGGACTCGTTCTCTGATTTACGCTACTCTCTTGTGTATTTGATTTATTATGTGCAGGACGAGTTAAGTGGCGTTTTATCGAATCCCACTTAACTCGGGCCATTTAGCCAACGATTTTCCGGATTAATAACCCTCGAGGATGAGATCCCTCGAGTTTGTTTTCGAACTTCAGATCCAGCTCACGTTGCCTTCGGGCCTATTGTATAAATCCCAACCCAGACCTATATATATGTATAGTTTTCGTGTTTTTGTGAGAGACTGAATGAGGGAAATCCGACTACCGTGCTACGCGAGCGGGCACGTGTGTGTCGACAGTGGGCTCTGGAATGGTGTGCGGGCCGTTTCATTCCCGAGGGATCCTGACAACTCCACCTTTGAGTTCCTCAAACCCGGAGAAGTGTGGAGGTTCACGGGTACTGCATTGCAGCGCATGTCTAGACTTGTGGTTTCAAAGGGTACTGAAGGCGACTGCCTGAGAGTACTCGGCCTTCGTGCTCAAGGCCAGGAGTAATATGGAAGGTGCAGAGGGCGGAAAGGAACGAGATTTGACGCGAGAAGCAATAGAGAAATGGCCGAGGCATGAGAATGTGAAAGATAGGGGACGCCGTCGACCCGATGGCGACGGCTCCCGTATGTGCCCTGATGAGAGTTCTTGAGGAAGTATATGGTTTTCATTCAACAGGAGAGTTTGCTCTCCTGTGCCAGTTTGATATTAGTTATTTTCCGGGCCGGTAACACTCGTTACTGACGGTTTTTCTATATATATGTAGGTGAGGAATGCGAGCGATGAAAGCTGTCGGGACTGCGGAGGAGCAGCACGGAACCGCGCACACATGTACCTGCCGCGTGTAACGTATGTATAATGATGGTGTGTTATTGTTATGTAAATGATAATTTTGATGTGTTTGCGTGAATGTATTGCTTGTTATGAAACGAACTGATAAATATGAATGAGTAGGGAGCCTTGGAGTTCAGACTCGGCTCGGGTAAAAACAAATGAGATAATGATTTAATGTCATGGTAGATTATTATGCGTTATCGTATTTTCATAAAATATTATATATTTTCTTTTGGTTTCTCATTTATTATTTTGTCTTGTTTTTGCTTGTACATCTTAGTATGCATGTAGGACCACGTTAGAACCCACGCATCCCATCCATGCATTTCATGTTTGCATCTCCATCTTAAAACGCCGAGAGTAGATCCTGGACGGCTTAACCGAACCTAGTAGATTAGCGAACGGTTCGGTCGCCGGTGACATTTCCGGGTCGGTTCACGGGTGAGCCGAAACGGGGTGTTACAATAAGGATGGGTTAAGATTTGATATTAATTAAATAGGGTCTTATTCGAACCTGACTAGAATTCAAAAATTTAAACCGAAGCCTAAAATTTATACTTATTTTATTTATAATATCCTTAAATTTGTATAACTCGAATCCCATCTGATTAATTAAAATAATATAAATAATATAAACTTTAATGTAAAAATAAATTAAAATCAATAAAAAATATTATCTTTATATATTTTTAAATATAATTTTATAAAATATCACTTATTCAAATTAGATTGCTTCAAATATATATCTGATCTTAATATTTTAAATATATTATATATTTAAAAAGTTCTAACCAGAATCCGATCAACATAAATGATTTGGATTATATATAAATGGGTGGGATCCTGATGATCTCCCGATCAAATTTACTTTTATCAGAATATCCGACCCAACAAAGTCTTAATCAAAACTTATATCTTATTACACATCTAAATTATATTATGTAGGATTATGTTCTCTCACGACAAGTGATAAAGTGAAGTTATCAGAAACGTTGGGATCAAAAGTTGTCGCCTTATATACAACTTGTATGTACATATATATTCCTACTATCTCGTTTTATCTGATTTACAAAAATGCCCCTCCTCCTCATCCTCCTCAATGCCTCTTCGCCGCCACCGCCGCCGCCGGCGGTGGTGTGCCCTCCACTTCCTCCGCCGCCATCCGACCACCTTCAACTCAACCGGCCCGGCCCGGTACTTCGAGATCACTCGCCCACTCCCCACCGACGGCCTCGCCCCGGCTTGCACCGCCGCCCTTCTTTCCCACTCCTTCGCCTACACCTACGGCCACCCGCCGGCCTCCGCCACCTACTCCCCCGCCAGACCTCTGCCCCGGCCCCTGGGACGCCGTCGTGCTCGAGTTCTCGGCCGCCTGCCGCGGCGAGCAGTACGACCGAATCGCCGCCGTCTGGCTCGACGGGGTGGAGCTGCTCCGGACCAGCACCGCCGAGCCCACCGGCGACGGCGTGTTCTGGGTCGTCCGTAAGGAGGTCTCCGCCTACACCGCCCTGCTCCGGCGACCCAACGCGACGATCTCCGTCATGCTCGAGAACATCGTCGACGACGTCTACACCGGGATCTACCATGTGAACGTCTCGATGCTCTACTACGCCGGTAAGAACGGCTCTTCTTCTGAATCTGATGCTAATATTTGGGTGTTTGATGGGAACGTTGAGGGTGGTGACAAATTAGGGTTTTTCGGAGTGGGATCTAGGAAGTTGGGGGGTCGATTTTGGAAGAGAAGGGAGATAATGGTGAGTATGAGAAGTCAGATTTGGTGAATTTGATGAGGGAAAATGTTTTGAAAGCTCGAGAATTGGGGTATTCATCCAATGTAGTTGATGATTCGATAGAAAGATTGAATATTGCTGGTTTTGAAATGAGGGGATCAAACATTTGGTGCCAAGATGGTGATGAAACTAGAATACAGCGGACGGTTTTGTCGGAGAAGCCTGCAGATTTGATCATCCCTATTTCGTCGAATGGGAGCGGCGACGGATTTTGGTTTAGAATTCAGAATGCCACCGATATCCATTCCAAGATTGTAGATAGTATTCCTTCAAACACTCACAAGGCTTTGCTTGAGATTTATGTGTCTTTCCACTCTTATGATGAGTTTTGGTATTCAAACCCTCCGGATTCGTATATTCTGCAAAACAATCTGACTGTTGGGGGTAGCAATGGAGCATTTCGGCGTGTTTATGCCTTGATAGATGGAATCTATGTTGGATCTGTGGTGCCATTTCCTGTTGTTTTTACTGGAGGGATCAATCCTCTTTTCTGGGAGCCTGTTGTGGGCATTGGAGCATTTGATCTGCCTACGTATAATCTTGACTTGACTCCGTTCTTGGGGTTGATGCTGGATGGAAAGCCTCATACTTTTGGGCTTGGAGTCACTGATGGAGTTCAGTTTTGGCTTGTGGATGCAAATTTGCACCTCTGGTTAGACCACGGTTCGTCTCAAGTTCAATCTGTGTTGGTTCAGTACACTGCTCCTGAATTGCGGGTCTCTCGGAAATACAAGATCCAAGGATTGGATGCTGAGTTCAAAACACAAGCCAAGCAACGGACTCAGTTTGCAGGATGGGTGAATTCTAGTTATGGGAACTTCACCACCCATATCATCCATGAATTCAAGTTCAAGAACAAGATAAAGATCAAGAAGAATGGTAGTGTGAAGAAGGTTGAGCAGGAAGTCGAGGCCAAGACAGAATTGAGGCTTGAGGCCTACTCTGTGCTGCTGTTTGCTCAGCTCAAACACAATACTGACTATGACCTTGAACTAGAAACATCAACACTCCCTCAGGAGAATTATACCGAGCTGATGACAACCTCATTATCCAATGGGATGGAACATATGTCAACCCTTGTTCTTCCTGCTGGTATATTTTCTAACTCCCTGGTGAACAGCCAGGAAGCAGAAGGGTGGATGCTTGTTCAAGATCATTCTGTTCTTTCAGGCTCGTCCACCACCGGGCAAACCTACAATTACACAGATGATCCCAGTTCTTATGCTCGAAAAGTAGTCGCAAGTGGAGGCACACTTCTAACAGACAATACCACATTCCTGTGTTTGACGTCTGCACAGTCGAACGCTGAAAGCAGATAGCAAGAGCCAGTTTTTGCGTAGTGTACTGGCATTGTCCCAATGGATCGCATTTCCTGAATAAAGTACTGTTACATTTGTGTTCTGATGTATGCCTTTTTGTTGTGGAGTGTTTTTCATGCTCGCCTTGTTTTGTCACTTGTGTACTATCTATGTTAAATGATCGAACTGTTCTTATGTTTTGTGAAAATCTGTTATTGGGAAATGCCCGTGTACCTTATTATGACATGTATTGTTGAATATGTTGAAACATGTCCTTATATTAGGCCAATCAAGCTATATATTTTTTTCTCCAACATCCAGCAAGCTACAAAATTATATTCAAAATATGTGGGCGAACCTTAATAACTATATTTGCACCTGATTTGTTTAGACATTGACTAATGATGGGCACTTGATTATGCTTACACTTTTAGAAGGCACGAGGCGCGTAAAAGGATGCGATATGATTAAAACATATTCATGCTGAGAAGGGATGCTAGGATGCGATAAGAAGTGTTTCCTCTCATCATTGCTCCTACCTGCATGCCAAAATTAGGCTAACTACCTAACCCCCGAAAGTACTCGTCATAGCCTGATGATACAGGGAAAAGTCTGGGGTTGATATGGTTCACTCTTTCTTTTACCTGCCAATCAAGAACAATAACCAAAGTTTTGCCATGGTAAAATATAAGACGAATAGGTCGAGGAAATTATTCCCACGCTAAACAGAATATCAACACCATGAAAAAGTGGAAAGCAATTACTTTCTTAAAGAGATAAAAGGCAAGAACAAGAGTTGGCCAGAACCACTTTGCAACGAAGTAAAGAAAGCACCACAGCTTCAAGCTCATTCCTATTTGACAGACAAAAATTCATTTCAAAATGCTTTTGGATGCCATATATTCACATACATGCCCACGATGTGTTGTAAATCTTAAAGTAACGAAGAGGAATATGTTCTCTACAATACGAGTTGTTTACGCGCATTAGTAAGCGAGCAGCTAGCTTGAATCTGTAACAATTTTCAAGAGTTTCGACCTGTGGAGTTTGCCCTAGACAAAATCGAAAGAATTTCTTTAAATTGAGGGCGTTTAGAGGGGCAGCTATTCCAGCATTTGTTCATCAAAGATTTGAACAATTGTGGGCAGTCTCGAGGTATTTCCGGTCTCCAACCACAAGCAGCTATTCCTACCGCAGCTTGCACTGGTGAATAGGCTCCATAAGCAACTTCACATGTGATCAATTCCCACAATATCATTCCAAAACTATAAGCATTGCTCATCCATGTTTCCTTTACAACCTCTGGATCCCCCGCTCATGATCTGCAAGCAAAATAAAATGAAAACAATTACATTTTCTTCGTATAATTATCATTCGATATTCATTTTATTTTTCAACCCAGTCAGAGGATAACAAGGAAGAAAGGTTCTAAGAATCAGTTCATGTGGTTGGACAGAAAGAGCTCAAATTTGCCCTTATTTTGAGGCAGTTATCATTCTCCTTTTTAACTTAAAAAGAAAGTGAGTTAAACAAGCTAATGGAAGACTAACTTTGAGGCAGTTATTATTCTCCTTTTTAACTTAAAAAGAAAGTGAGTTAAACAAGCTAATGGAAGACTAACCTCCGGAGCCAGCCACCGATAACCTGCAGTTTCATATTCTGTAACATCTCCTAGATTGCTGCAAGTGGTAACTAACCCCATATCTCCGAGACAAACATTACCCTGCCGATCTAACAAAATTCTGTGAAGGTTTAGATCTCTATAGGGAACCCCATGGTCATTCAAAAACTTGATACCTTCAGCAGCATCCACTGTTATTTTTATTATTTCTTTAATGGAAATTTTCTTTCTCTTCTGCATGCTGTCATGCACACATCCTCCCTCCATAAAATTTGTCACCACACACAACCCATGGTTCTCATCTATACAGACTCCATGGAAGTACAAAATGTTCCGATGCCCACAGGTCATCAACTCCAAGAGATCCTGACGTATTACTACTTCATATGCTGTACCCCTTTCACAACCCCGCAGCTTCTCAATCCCTACACATCTCCCCTTATACAAACCTTTGAATGAAAAGGGCCCAATCTGATCAGTAAATTCAATGTATTCAGGACTCAAAAGCCATTTCTTCATCTCATCCCCGCCAGATCGAACTGTCTGCCATTCGTCAACACACATGACATATGTTGAATCAGGTAGAGGAAGTTGCAGCCGGAGAGAAGAGCTAGCCGCAGCATCAAAACCCCGTCCAAGATCATCTTCATCAAAGTCAGCCTCTATATATGGATTTGTGTGTCCTTCTTGACAGCCACAAAGGCCAAAAGGAAGCTTTCTTGTCCCAAACTTCGGTTTCTTAAGGGAAGACTTTAGACCAGTTTCTATTCTACTTTTAAAGAACTTCTCTTGACCTGATTGCACCAGAATAATTATGACACCTAGAGTAATAGATTTCTTCTCAAAAACTTGAACCTTTTTGCAGCAAATGGAAGTACTATCCAAGGCTCCAGACATGGTTGGCAATGAGATTGAGCTGCATGATGCAAATGTAAGGCGATACAAAGACCCTTGTGATTGATTTTCTGATATTTCCTCAATGAAAATTGCTGGTTGGTCTTCAGAACTGGACTGTTCCAATAACCGCATGTGCAGGAAGACTTCCTTCATGTCAAAATCAGCCTGGGCATAGCTGCTCACAAACAGAAGATGAGTAAACACTTAGCGTGCGTAAACTTCATAACATACTCAATTACTTGAAATATTGTGACAAGGTTAAACAGGAAATTACAAAACAAACAATAAGAAGTGCTTGTTGCAGTCAAAAGCTGGTAAATTTTCCATGGCTGCCATATCCTTGTGACATTCAAAAGAAAAGACATTTGACATTGGCAACAAGTAAACTTCCACTAAAATCAGCACCGAGATTCAATTGTGCAGAGCCATAACAAAGGCAACTCTTTTTAGCTTGTTCAACTTCCAGAGGATTAGAACAAAGGCCTTTCGCTCATCCCTCATATATTATTTCTCTCAATAACTAGTTTTTTGAGAAGAGAACCATTTATTGATTGTCTAACGGTAGTCAGGTGCATTAACCACAATCAGAAGCAGTAAATAGCATAAACAAATGTCAAGTTGCGTCCAAAGAGGAACAAAAAGTCTATAGCATAGACGATTTTCATCCTCAATCCGCATGGTGGAAAATGGCACCTAAAATGATATGAAAAAAAATGAAGAAACAAATAGATGCACACATGAACCACATAGAACTTCAAATCCAACCAAAATAAGAACAAGAAAAACAACCCATACGAACAAGTCACTAACGATCCGCTAGCATACTTTCCAACAATACCAGCAACAAACACAGAGTACCAGCTCATGCAGACCATATAAATCCCACATATATCAACAAGAACCCCCAAAAAATCCAATCTTTGATCATGCAAACCCAGAAAAACTACCTCACAGGCAACGAATCAAAGTGCTTCCGAATGTTGCACTCAAGCTTCTCCGGCACCTGGCTCCCCGGATGCAACTTGGCGAGATTCTGCACGACCCCGCCCCACAGGCCACCGTCCTTCCCATCCTGGATCAGGTCGAGGCTGAGGGAGCTCCTCAGGTTGCTAATGGCGCCCGCCACGTTCTTCCCAAGCCGCTGCCACTTGGACGGCTCCTTGCGGGAGGCCGGGCCGGAGGTGGACGACGAGGCCGCCTCAGATCGCGGGTGGGTCTTCACCAGGACCTGCTCCAGCAAGTCGTCCTCCGGGCTACCACGGCCGGACCAGCACTCGACGGCGGCGGCCATGGCTATGGACCTCCGAGCTCGCGCAGCTCAACAATGGCTCAGGTGGTGGTGCTAGAGACGACAAAGGAAGCTTTTTTATGGGTGGGAGGATTTGTCTGGAGTGGTGGGGGTGGTCGGCATGGCGAATGAAGAAGTGGGTCAGTGGTGGCTCCGGTGATGGAGGTGGGAGTGTAGTAGAGGTGTTGACGTAGAGAGCTGTGTAGAAGAAGACCCTCTGCAACAACGGCAATATCTTTTGTTTTGTTTTTTTTTAAAGAAAAAAACTTTATTGCAATGTTTTTCTTTGTTTTTATGTTTAGCTCAATTTAATTTGATTTAAATAAATGCAATGGTATAAAATTATTTTCCTACCATTTACGCTTGAATCAACCTATTAAAAACAATGGTCATCCTGATTTTCATTTTTTTGTTTGGTCCAATTTGATATTTGATATTTTGTATAAATATGTGTGATGAAAATGCGTATTTTATGTACTTGTCAGATATGGTACAGAATCCTGTTGTATGATCTTTTACTACGTATGATTGATGAAACTATAAGGGGTTTAGTTTTTTTATATAATAAGGTGTTTAGTTAATTATAATAAAATTTTATGTAATAAGGTATTACCAAAGTTTCAAACATTATGTCGGTTATTTTATATAATTAATAGTTGTTATATTTGGTTCAACTGAATTTTAAAATTATATAAAAATATTTTATTATACATTAAAAATATTTTTTAATGCTCAATATTTAATTAAATCTAGATAAAATATCAGAGTTATTTTTTTAAATGATTCCTAAAATTAGAAAATTCAGTATAAATTAAAATGGTACGAAATATACCTATGTATTGCATTCTTTTTAGAAATGAAAATATGGGGGTACTATTAACCGGAAGAAATATTAGGAGAAGAGGGATGGGCTTCTGCGTATGAGGAGACAAGGTTTATTCATTACTTAATTACTGTTCTACCAACCAAATCAATGTTTTTTCAGTTCCAAATTTGAAAAAAAATCCATGTTTTTTTACTACCAATCAAACTAATTAAAACTCATTCATACATGTATGGAAGATAACAAAATGCCATCATTCCACAAAGCCCCACAATCAAGAATTTAATCCGTCGTTTAGCCCGCCATTGATTGCGATGATTACCAAACAAATCATGCTCCACTGGTATTCATTCTCTAGTTACGACACAAGCAGGTCATCAAAAACGAAAAAGGACGTCCAATCAAGTTTGTATTTACAACAATCAAACAAAATGTGGGTTTGTAGCAGGAGTTCTTGTTATTTTTGTGCGCAGAGATTGTTTGTATGATTCTAATTTTCTCACGGCACTATGCGTTGTCTGTGTGTCAAATCACACGTTCTAGACCCACAAAATTATGGCCATGGAGCACGCTTGCTGGGTTGGTTGCAAGCAGGCAAAGTTTGTTCAATGGTTTCATCGTATATAGGATAGATGCATGATAAAGACAACAATATGATTGGCCAACATAGAACAACGAAAGAAAAGGAATGTATGCATATCCATACTAACGCTCCCACCGAAAGCTGATCAACCAAAACCCCCGGGTTGCATAAATCGCCAATTTCGAATCGGAATCGGCTGATTCTACTCGGATAGGAGGAAAACCGATTCAAAAAACTCATTGAATCGGTTTTTATCCAAATTGGTCCGTAAATTGGTTGATTTCGTGCGCAGGGGCAAGGCGCGGCGGGGTGGTGCGGCGGCGACAGGGCTGGCTAAGGGAGGCGAGGCGCGGCAGGCGCAAGGCGAGGCGGGGCTGGTCGGGGGGGGGGGGGAGGAGGAGAGGGAGAGAGGTAGCGGGAGTGGCGGCGATGGGGAAGGAGGGCGAATGCGGGAGAGAAAGGACGAGGGAAAGAAATAACAACCAGTGACCTTCTCATAAAATATAATACATACAATAATATCAAAATGACATCAATATCTAATTTTTATATATTTATGTTATGAGTTGTCAAATTATTATATATGAACAATTTAGATATATTCAGACCTATTCAACTGAACTGATACCGATTCCAATTCCGAATCTGACTCCTTCGAAAACCGATTCCGATTCCGATTTCGATTTATACAACTATGCCAAAACTTGATGTTCAGTTCAAACTACCTGTATAGGATTCTAGTGTGTAAGATTGGTTCACCGTTTAGCTTTTTGAAGTTGTGGGACTGTATATAATCTCTCATATTGATCATTGCCCATGATTTAGTAATACTGCAAGTAAAAATACAAAGAAAGAAGAAGGATACAAATGGTCTGGAAGACATGAAGGTTTTAATAATCTGCAAGAAGATGCTGGGCAACATGCTAATCAACCTGTAAATCAAATGGCAGATTTTGCAGCACGCAACATTAGATTCCCATGACATGAAGACAGCCCTGAATGCTAATACATGGTCTGGAGGTGGCCCTCGACTAAGTTTGACAGTTGCTTCACCTTCTTCAAAATAGACATAACTACCTTAAACAGAGCAGTCATATTATTAAGACTATAGCTTAAATATAATCTAATTAGAGTATTTGCCGGTTGAAAAAAAGGGCTTGTTGAAGGTTAGGCTTGTGGGTACTGTGCAATCATGTACAACAGATAAAACTATAACAAAAAAACAGTGGACTATGATGCACAACAAACATTTGTGATTTACCAATCTGATATAGAATTATTTATACGAAAAATATGTGGGCTGCTAAATTGCAATAGTCCCTCAACAGGATTGCCATTAGGGTCAGCATTAGAACTTAATACAGCCCATTAATATCCACTAATACCTAATTTTCTGTATTCCTAGCTTTTTGTGCATTATTATGTCAAACATTACAATCATTCCTCCACACATTGCAATTTCTCATATATGAAACCCCAATTTCCTTTTGTTGAAGAAAGATAACAGCCAAATTGAAACCCTAATTAGTTCATCAGGAAATGTTCTCACAATTTCAAAAAAGCGGGCCTCACAATGGGCCGAGAAAGGCCCATAAACTATTTAAAGTAGGCCGCATATATCATAGATGAGCCCATTTCATTCCAAAGTCATAGATGAGCCCATTAGCCATCGCCGTCGCCGACGAGTCGCCGGCGATGCTGTTGCTCTTCGGTCGAAGCTATTCCATGGCGTCGGAGAAGGGCAGTAAGATCGCCGTCGAAGGCGCCGACGACGAAGCTGTTGAAGATCTACGTGATCGTTGCATCTCTCGCTTCTCTTTTACAATTCAAATCTTAGATATTTTTCCTTTTTTTGGAAAACGATGAAGTCTAGACATCTAAAAGGTTGTTGTTTGGGGGAGATGTTACTTTCGAAGTGATTGCATCATTGAATTTTTGATGTTATCGGAGCTTGAGCGGTTTGATGGACTCATCCGTTGCCTCATCATGGTAAAGGTGCCATCTTGACATTGATTTGGAGCTTTATGGAAGGTTTGTAGGATGGAAGTTTCTGAGATTTATATGTATGTTGCAGATTTATATCTGAGATTGAGGCTGTGTCCCGTCTATGGACGGCTGATGGGCCCAAGAATCTGTTGGGATGAAGAATCACATTTTGTTTATTCTTTGGGAAATGTTTGTTTTTCTAGATTTTTTAGGTAGTCTTCCTTATTGTTTCCACTTGTTTAAATTTTTGTAAGTACTTGATGGCAAAGGAGATTGTTACAAAACAGAGCGAAAGTATCAAAGAAGAATTGAATTTTGCTACTGATGAACTTTTGTAGCTGTCCTTTTTGGTCTATCCTGTATAATGTCTATTTTCTCTTTTAATGATTAATCGGTCAAAAGTGGTCTCGGATTCTCACTGTGGTAGAATACATTTTGTAACACCCCGTTTCGGCTCACCCGTGAACCGACCCGGAAATGTCACCGGCGACCGAACCGTTCGCTAATCTACTGGGTTCGGTTAAGCCGACCCGGATCTGCCCTCGGTGTCTCAAGATGGAGATGCAAACATGAAATGCATGGATGGGATGCGTGGGTTCTAACGTAGTCCTACATGCATGCTATGATGTGCAAGCAAAACAAAACCATACAACGGCAAGAAATTTTTAATTAAAAATTATCCACAACAAGGGTATATAAATATTTTATCAAAATACGATAAAACATGATAATCTACCGTAGCATTCATCAATATCTCTTTCGTTTCAGTTGAACCGAGCCTGAACTCCAAACTCACTACTCATTCACATTTATCCATTCATTTCATATCAAGCAATTTATCTAAACAAACATATCAAAATTATCATTCACGTAGCAATAACACACTGTCATTATAGATTACACGCGGCAGGTACATGTGTGCGCGGTTCCGTGCTGCTCCTCCGCAGTCCCGACAGCTTTCATCCCTCGCATTTCTCACCTACATATATATAGAAAAACCGTCAGTAACGAGTGTTACCGGCCCGGAAAATAACTAATATCAATCTGGCACAGGAGAGCAAACTCTCCTGTTGAATGAAAACCATATACTTCCTCAAGAACTCTCATCAGGGCACATACGGGAGCCGTCGCCCTCGGGTCGACAGCGTCCCCCTATCTTTCACATTCTCATGCCTCGGCCATTTCTCTATTGCTTCTCGCGTCAAATCTCATTCCTTTCCGCCCTCTGCACCTTCCATATTACTCCTGGTGTAAAGACCCGGAAAAAAAAATTTTTTAGCTGGTTAAGTATGAATTACCCAGTTAAATTGAAAAGTAATTTCTAATCGGACGATTCTAGTTGAATCAGTCGAGTCGAACACATTAATTAAGTGAACCATACCATTTAAGAGGTTGAGTGAAAAGGTTAAGTGAACCGTGTTAATTACCCAATTACCCGGTTAAAGGAATTATGATGAAAAGGGTGCTTCCACAAACCCTAGCCGTCATTTATTCTTTAAAAAAGGAGAAGGGGTCGTTGAACCTAGGAAATACCAATGGATGATGGGGTGTGAGAATTTAATGAAGGGGTCGTTGAACCTAGGAAATACCAATGGATGATGGGGTGTGAGAATTTAATGAACGGGTCATTGAACCTAGGAAATACCAATGGATGATGGGGTATGAGAATTTAATGGAGGGAATGGTTGAAGTGTATATATATGCAGGAGGAGGGAGTATTTCATCCCTCATCTCCGTCCCAGGCGACCTCCCCATTACTGTGTGAGTATTTCATCCCTCATCTCCGTCCCAGGCGACCTCCCCATTACTGTATTAGGGTTCACGGATCACAGTCAGACGTAATCACAAATCAGGTACGTATAATAGGTAGAACATCGTATTTTCCTTGTTGGTAGCCTAGGTCGGCCTGAGCCCAGATTCGACCACCATGCACGAAGTGCAACCAGGGTTAATGAATTGACTCAGTCCGACACTGGGTCGTGTTATGTGTGTGAATCATGTAATGCATCGATATTGTTTTGGAGTAGTGATAGCCGCCCCATAAAAAGGCTACGGCCGGGGTGAGTGAGTGTAAAACCCACGATTCGAGTTAGGGGTTTTATATTTAGAACCGGTCGGGTCGACCGTTATTTTTTCGAGTTGAGTCAGTTTCAGGACACGTGTACCGAGCCAATGCCAGTCGCGTGTATGAGCTATGAGGGTCATGCGTACCCAAGTATATGATGATAACGTCAAGAACACAGCAGAACAGAATGAGTTATCAGATATATGAGAGTATGCCAGTCATTTTTTTTTTTTTATATATAGTGGATCCGTGAGAGTTGGTATTAGGTCGTTTACCGCGTTAGGACGCGTTCGGGCAGTTTGGGTGGGTTGATAGTTCTAGAGCATACCATT
>JAURVB010013208.1:0-27747 GCA_033002965.1 Piper betle | reverse complement strand
GGGAATATATATATATATACATGGCAAAAGGCAAAAGGGCGTGTACGCTGAGTTGGCTGTGCTGCAGAATTAAAATGACCGTATGATCAAAATCAGACGGCCATAAGCCTTCCACTCTTCCCTCTTGTCTTTTATAGATACTCACTCACTTACAACTCCTCTGACCGTCGCCGCCAACTACCACCGCCGTTAACTGCCCCGTCACCATCTTTGAGTTTGATTTGCTCCTATCAGCGCTGCTCCGGCCACTACTCTGACCCTTACCCCAATTGCCCCTTCGGCTGCCGCTGCTTTGACGAAGAAAAGAGCAGGAGTTGTGTTGTGTTTTTATTTCAATTATTAGGTTTGTGTTGCATCAGTTGAAGAAATTGTTGGTGACTTGTATATACGTTAATGAGAAAGTTTTATTCTTTAAATTAACTTTTGAATTAAGAGAGATATGTGATACCTATTACGAGTTTCATTTGATTGTTTAAAGTCTCTTTAAAGGCCCAAAGAGTCTAAGAATAATTTCAGAGTTTAGGTGGGGGCCCAAAGGGCCTAAAATCAATGAGCGACTACAGATAAGGAAGTCTGGGTTCTCAGCAATAAGGAAAGTATCCTGATCGTTGCTTCGATCACACAAAACCAGTTTGACATTATTTCCGCTGCCACTAGTCTTCACCCTCGTAACATGGTTTAAAAGTATAATTTTTTATGTTTTATGGCGTGCACAATATTTCATTCTTAATGTTACACCTTTTTAAACTACCATTGTGTATGTTCTCTGCTTCATAAAATGCTTGTATGAAATGAGGGGTATTTACTGTCTTGAGATGGTTTAAAAGTATAATTTTTATGTTTTATTGCATGCATAATATTTCATTCTTAATGTTACACCTTTTTAAACTACCCTTATGTATGCTCTCTGCTTGATAAAATGCTTGTATGAAAAGAGGGGTACTTATTGTCTTGACATGGTTTAAAAATATAAATTTTATGTTTTGTGGTGTGCATGACATTTCATCCTTAATGTTAATTTCAACTACCGTTATGTACGATCTCTGCTTGAAATAATGTTTGCTTGGAAGAAGGGTTATTATGCATGCCTTAACATGGTTCAAGGAAATAGTTGTGGTGTATTTTATGCCTCGCCGTAATATTCCTTCTTACATCTAGGGGGCAACATTTCACATTTCACATTTCAAGCCATGATCTTCTACTTTTTAAATAATTTGTCTAAAATATTGAATTCCCTCAATGGCAGAGTTCATTGTCAATGAAAGCAAGTAATTTTTTTGGGTATTAGATGGGAACTTTGTAACACCCCAATCCGGTTTACTCTCAACCCGGACCAGAACTGTTACAAAGGATCGAACTACTCGTAAACCGATTAAGTTGGCTGACCCAAAACCTAAACGGCTACGACATAACCCTCTCGACGTCTCAAGATGGAGCACGCCGCTAATGCGCAAACAATATATGAATGAGATGCAAAACCCTAACAGGATACTACGTGAATGTCATGATGATAGCCACACACAAAAATAATTAAAATAGCAACAAAATTCATAAAAATCCTGGAATAAAACGGACAGAGTCTCCCCTAAAAGTGCAATAAGGGGACGACCTGTTAAAATACAGCACAATATAGTATATATATAAAACAATAATTTATATCGCAATAGAATTCAAATCATCCACACATATTGTAATTGGCATCTCGCCCACCTACAATTCATGCTCATCATGTTTTTGTTCATTTTCAACTCAACATAGCTGATCATTCCTGGACATTAGAACATTTCCAAGCATTTCTAAAACAAGGCATACAAGCCTCACAAACACATGCATATATACACAAACATGTAAATCTAATACAACAGCCAATCACATCACATCTTACGCAAAAGTCGGCGCGGCGCCAGGTATGTGTGTGCAATGCAAACGCTAATCCTTCGTCAAGGCCGGCATACACCATTCATCGTCCTCACCTACATATAGTAGAAAAACGTCAGCAACGGGTGTCACTGGTCCGGAAATAACTAGTATCAAACTGGAACATGAGAGCAAACTCTCATGGAAAGCAAACAATCATATATCTTCCTCAAGAACTCTCATAAGGGCAACTACAAAGGAGCCGTTGAGCAGCTGACTCAACAGCATCCTGATCTATCTGGTACTGTGCCACTCACGGCACTTCTTTTTCAGTACTTCACGTAAAACTTTATCCTAAGCCCTCTCCGAACCTCCATATTACTCCTGGCCTTGAGCACGAAGGCCGAGCACTCTCAGGCAGTCGCCTTTAGTACCCTTTGAACCACAAGTCCGGACATGCGCTGTACTAAACAGTACCCGTAAACCTCCACGTTCTCCGGGTGTGAGGAACTCAAACGCGGAGTTGTCAGGATCCCTCGGGAATGGAACAGTCCGCTGGCACTAATCCAGAGCCCGCTTTGACTGGCACGACATCCGCTCATGGCACGTGCAAGTCGATTCATCTTCTCTTGTCTCACTGAAAACTCGATAAAACTATTTATAGGGCTGGGTCGGGATTTATTATAATAGGCCCGAAGGCAACTTGAGGTGGATCTTATTTTCGAAAACAAGCTCGAGGGATCTCATCCTCGAGGGTTATTAATTCCGAAAACAATCGACCAGATGACCCGTGTTAGGTGGGGTCCGATAAATCATCCACCTGACACGTTCTACAATCAATAAATCAAATCACCGATAGAGTAGAGCGATAAAACCTGAGAAGCGTGTCCTAACGGACCTGTCAGAAGCTCCAAGCGCAGTCTCGTGCCTAGACGGCGAGCTCCTGCAACGAACCTACATGAACATAACTATTTACTAACGCCCATACATATATGATGCACGCCTATATAACTAATATATCCACATGCATACATGAATCTAATCAAACATGACAATCATCTCAACAATCACACTAAATCTCTAATTGTCAAGCAAGTTAATAATTTTATGATTTCATACGTTACTTATTACCTAGCACTTTTAATTCCAATTTCAAAGCATACCTATTCTAATTAGGTGACAATGGTTTAATCAATTTAATCCATTTAACTTAATACTAGCATGCAAAACCTAATTCATGCAAATTCATAAATTAACTCGTTAACAAGCATTTAATTAACTATTCCATGGTTTACTAACAATTCCATTAGCAAGCATTTACATCACGCAACACAATCTACGCTAATCATCACATGTTTATCATAATTCACAATTAATTAAACTAAAATCATGAAGTTAATAAAATTAATTTCAATACGCTACCATGACCACAACATGTATGTAATAATTCTAAAAAGAAGGAAGAACCACCTCGCGATCGGCGCTGAAATCGGTGCCGACGGACAAAGGCGGTGAAGGCGGTCGACGGTTTTCTGGCGACTGTGCCGGCGGTTTTCCGGCAGTTCCGGTGGTTTTCCGGCGACTGCTCCGGCGGGGCAATCAGAGGTAGGGGTTAGCACCGTCTCGGCGAGCTTGACCCAATGGTGGTGACGACAAGGGCAGCCGCGGCGGCGATGGCCACCGACGGCGGCGTCGAGTGCGGTCCGGGCGGTCGATCGCTCCGATCAGACCCACGGCCGGCCTCGACAGCGGCGCTAGGTAAGGGGGAAAGGTAGGGGAAGTCGAGGGAGAAGCTTCGACGTCACGGCGGCGGCGGTCCGGCGCAGACGGCGGCGGAATCGCGTCGGGAACGGCCGTGAAATCGATGGCGATTTCCGGCGTCACGACGGCTGGACGGTGGCTGGGCGTGGTCGGGGCGGCAAGGCGACGGCACGGCCGGGCTGGGCGGCGTCGATCGGCGGCGGGGTGGCGTCGGCGGCGGTGGCAAAATCTCAAGGGCGGCGGCGGTGAAGATGTCGGGGTTTGGGGGAGGAAGATGAGAAGTATAGGGCAGTGGCAAAGTTGTAAATAAGACTTGACTCGACACCGGCTTGAGTCAAGAATGATAACTAACTCGGAATAAATCCTAGAAAAATTCAGAAAAATTGGGAAAAATCCCATAAAATCAAATAAAACACCACAACATCCAAATGACATGTTGTATAACTAATAACCCACCCGAAGACCATCTAACGCGTCCTAATGCGTTATTCGGCCTAAACTAATTCTACGGTCACAACATGAAAAATAAAATAAAATCAAATTAACTGTATACTCTCATATCTACTGATAACTCAGTCTGCTGATGCGTATCTGACGCTATCATCGATACTTGGGTATACATGAACCCTCATAGCACGTGCACACGGTCGGCCTCGGCCCCGCACACATGTTCTGAAAGCTGAACTGACTCGAACTACGGTCAAACCGACCGGCTAACGACTATAAAACCCTGACTCGAGTCGCGGGTTTTACAAACTTTGTAGGTTTTCTTGCTTAGAGATTATACTTCTCTTATGCATCTACAATTTATTTTCCATTCCACTACTGGGATGTTGACATTTTTACAAGTACCAGATTCATGAAAACTATGACAATTATCTTGGAGTATATTTGTTTTGCTTGAAAGCATTGTTGAAAAGCCTCCCTTCCTTTTTCCTTTTCATCGTTTAGATTTTAAATAATATGCAAGCTTCCTATCTTCTCAAAACAGCAAAAAAATTTTACTAGTAGCCTATAAATTTTTTTTAAAAAAGAATGATTTTCATTGGTGGAGATGGATACTGTGCCTTGCATATATCTGTATGTTGATGACAGATATCAATGATCTGATCTTGAAATTTCTACCAAGTTATCGATCGTGGATGAAATTTATCATTGATACACGTAATTTGGGGTTGTCTAATTCTATTTTAATTCCAACTTTTTGTTTAATTTTGTCATTTTTATATTGCAGACTGTTGTTCTTAGGGTCGGCATGTCATGCCAAGGCTGTGTTGGCGTGGTGAAGAGAGTATTGACCAAAATGGATGGTATATCTAGTTGTTTGAGTTAGATTCACATCCAAGCCATTTTCAGATGTAGTTTAATTGATTCATTTCATCTATTGGGTTTGTTTTTATTGGTGTTGAATCATTTGATCTCGATATGGAGCAGCAAAAAGTGACAATGAGAGGCAATGTGGATCCGGAGGCTGTACTGAAAACCGTTTCAAAGACAGGAGCGGACTTCCTTCTGGGAAGAGGCTACTGCTAAAACTGTTGCCAACTGATGTATACAAACTCTTTGAGTTATGGGTGGTACACTTTGCTTTCTTTTTGCTAAACTGGATTTGGCAGCTTGGAATTGCATGCTCTAGATCGTATATACTGTATACCATAATTTGTGTGATATGTTGGTAACTGGAATTTCCATTTTCAAAGTTGTTCTGCTCCTCTTCTACGATTTTGGCCTGCATTTTTGTTGGTAGCGTGGACATAGCATTCTGGTAGGCTTATTTCAGGATTCTGTTTCACAACGAAATTCGGTTTGCCGAGTATAATTGGATTGTTGAAGTAGTCAAAAAATATAGTCCCAAAATTGAAAAAGAGAAAACCATGATACTTTGCTTTGGCTATGATGAAATGTGACTTTCCATTATAAACAGCATTTGTTTTCTATGATCTGAACAATATTCGCACGTGGCTTTAGATCAAATGTGTATTTTATGAATCTATATCAGCCGATATTAATTACCACAATTACCAGTTACTTTCATGAGATCTTTGCCAAATCTGACATCTGGCCACCCATGGTCAAATCTAGTCGCTCGGCCACAGATATGGTTGTGCGGCCTTATGTCGTAGCACTGCCAGATCTGGCCACCGCTGGTCAGGCTCAGTCACCACGGGCCAGACTTGGGCGACCCTTGATTAGATTTGGTCGGGGAACTGCCACATCCGGCCAGCGGCCACCAGATTTGGCTATCACTGGCTAGGTCAGGCTGTTGTGGGTTGGAGTTGAATGTCCCTCGACCTGGTTTTGTCGTAGGATGGCCAACCAACTCTGGCCTCGACTTAAAAAAGAAGTTTCGGTCGAGCCAATATCTGACCATCAAAGGCTAGGTCAGGTTGCCGCTAGTAGGAGTTTCTAGTGGATCTTGTTTCAAACTCAGATTCAAAGGATCTCATCTTTGAGGGTTATTAATCCTGAAATTCATGCGACTAAATAGCCTGCGTAGAGTGGGATACGATAAATCCACCGCTTGACACATTCGCTTACCTCTAAAACAAATCACGATAAAGTAAAGGAGTCAAATTAGAAATAGAGTCCTTAACGGACTTAGTAGAAACTTCTAATCGTATCTACACACCTAGGCGGCAAACTCCTACTCTATACCTACACATCAAAACTAAAAGCTAATGCATACAATGATGCATTCATACATCTTATATCACACTCACATGAAAGCATTTATCACATCAAGTGACATCATGATCAACTAACTTAAAACGTAGTTAATTAAAAATTTATACCTAATTTACATAATTGGGTCATTAATATTTATTCAACACTATTCAAATCATATAAATTCATTTTATTTATAATCAAAATAATTTATTATGTCAATCAATCAAATCCTAACATGTTGTAATAATAATTATAAGTTTTTATTAATTATGTTGAAGCTAATTATACCTTCCCTCATTGGTAATTGATGACCACTAGGATTTATCATGCAGTTTGAGAGTCGAATTTGACACTTTGTGGCATTTGAAGTTCGATCAGGTTTACCTGGACGAACTTTGCAAAAATCCAGCGAATTTCAACGAATCTGGTTTTCTAACGGTTTTTGGGCGATTTTTTAACGATTTTTCTGGTGAGGCGATCTAGGCTATGGGTCAGCACCAGCTCAGTGAACTCAACTCGACTATGGTGGTGGTGATGGCAGCAGCGGCGGTGATGGTTGCCAACGGCGGTGGTGAGTCGGCTAGGTCAGTCGGCTTGTCCGATCGGCCCTTAGCCGGCTTCGGTGACAGCGCTCGGTGGGGGAGGGCGTCGATGGCACGGTGGCAGCAAAGCGGTGCGGTAGGTGGTGGAATGGCGTCAGCGATCATGGCGCTATGGGGCAAAGTTGGGATGTTGTGGAGGTGAGGCAGCGAGTGGAAAGTGGGGCAAAGTTTTAGCGACAGCCCAATGAAGGTCGGTGGCATCGCTTTATAGGGGCACAACGACCGAAGGACGCGTCAATGGCGTGAATCAGGGTGGTATCTCGCAGCAATCAGGGAAGGTTTTGGGTGGAAATTTCACGAATAAAAGTTGATTGACTTCGACTTGACTTAAAAATAATAAATAACTCTTAATAAATTCAAAAATTCAATAAACGTGAAAAAATATCATAAAATATAATACACTCCATAACATCAAAATGACATATTCTATAACTAATAACCCACTCAAACTGCTATATAACGCATTCTAATACGTTATTCTACCTAAAAATACCTCTACGATCAAATAAAAAAAGCATACTATTATATACTTTGATAACTCATTTATTATCTTTTTTCTGACGTTATCATTATATACTCGTGTACACTTGACTCTCATCATTCATAACACACTCCTAGCCTCAGCTCAACACGTGAATCATTAAACTAACTCGACTCGAATTAACGATTGAACCGACTGATTCGCTAATATAAAACTTTGAGTCGAATCACGAGTTTTACACACTATATGCTCTCCCATGTGCAAAAAAATAATCTATTTTTTTTATCTCAATAGATAAGAAAAAAGGGAAAATTTTTTATTTTATAATCCAATGGTTTAATATGCTTCAATCGCTTACATAGATCCTATAATAATACAATTTTTATTACTTATTAAGATTAAAAAATTAGAATTTTTTTGTTTATCGGAGATCAAGTAGGTAACCACATAAAATAATTTTGATTAATTTGAATGCAAAACACATTATAAAAGTATTAATTTTTTAAAAACATATTATACATATATATATATATATTATATACTAATTTATAAGTTGACCATTTAAATTTTTTATTTTATTTATATTTCTTTCGTGCCAAGAGACAGAGCCTAAGTGATCACTTATGCTCCAATCATTATTAATATTTTAATTTTAAATATGATAAAATATGAAAGTAAGGTTTTTATAGTTTTGTAAATGACGGGTGAAAAAATTAAGTATTTTTCCTCTCAAGCACGTTCTTGTTAGCATTTAAATTAATTATTTGCACTTCTAAATATTTTATTAGAAAATAGTCAGTTAATTACTTCTTTTTTAACGGGATGATGCTGTGATTTCCGTATCACCGAACTGTCGCGTACAGGTGACGTATTGGAATCCGAGGATGACGATACGAGACGCGTCCGATACACCGGATACAGAGAAAATCTACCCCTAGAACATGTTATCCCTCGTCCTCCTCTCCGGCTAGTCTCACGTGACCAACTCTTCCATCTCCATCTTTTTTTGTTAAATGGTAGTTTTTAAATTGTTCAAGGATTTTTCGATAGTAAAAGTGTGTGCATTGTGTTGAGTTTCCCTCACCCATTCACATTGAAAAACTCAATTACCAGTTTTTGGTTTTTGGTTATCGCACTAATGGTTGGCATTTGGTATTCCGATGTGTGATTTCGTCCTTTGCGATAGAAGTGTAATGAGTTGGCCTTTAGAATTCTACTCATAATCTTCTATATAAAGGAGAATTCTGATGTTAGAAATAACATCCTCTTGAGAGCTTTTGAGCACATTTGGCTCATATAGGGAGAGTTTGGAGAAGTTTACATCATCTCAAGTTGAAGTAGGGGTCGTCATCCAGGGTGTGAGTTTGATCCAATTTTCTTTTGAGGTGTATGTTAGTTTTCTCAATTTCTCATATATTGTATTCTCAAGAATTGTATTTTCAGATCTTGTTATTGGTCTGATTTGGGTTAGGAGAGTTTTTTTCTTCGATACTTGATTGTAAGAGTTTTCTTAATCAAAGTTGATAGAGTAGGTTGGTTTTCTTTTCTCTAAATTGGGAGAAAAGTTTCCATCCATTTTTTTCTGGTGTCTCCTATCCATTTTATATTTGTTTTCATTTCATCTTGAGGGGAAATATTTTCTGGGTTGTTTCCGCTGAAGCGTCTATTTCCCAACAAGCGGTATCAGAGCTTGGTTATCTTTGGTTCGTTTGTTTGTCTTGGTTTGGGTAGTAACCTTTTGTGTCAAGATGAATGATGAGAAACATGTTAAGATGGTCGCCCTTAAAGGTAAGTCAAATTGGCATTACTGGAAGGGTCGTATGATTGATTATTTATTCACTAAGGATTTATATGATCCAATTCTTGGTCCTCCTAAGTCGACCAGTCCACCGTTGAGTGCTACTCCGGTTGTGACTGATGAAGGGACAGCTTCGTCAAGTTCCAGTCCACCGGTGACTGATGAAGGGAATGCTACTTTGATTCCTCCTCTACCTACTGCTAAGGTTGAGTCGAGGGTCACCGCTGAATGGATCAAGATGGACAGAAAATGCATGGCTTTGATCAGACAATGGTTAGAACAGAACGTATATAACCATGTGTCGGGAACAAAGACAGCTAAGGAGCTTTGGGATAAGCTCTTGTATATGTATGAGAGAGACACTCCTGGAAACCGAAATTTGCTGGTCAGAAGATTGATGAATCTTCGGTATAAGGATGGGGCAGAAGTCAGCGACTTCATCAATGAGATGCAAGGTATATTAACTCAATTATCTAGTTTGAATATGCCTCTTGATGATGCTTGGCAAGCTTGTCTATTATTGAATACTTTACCAGAGTCTTGGGAACCTTTAGTTATTTCTTTGAATAATTTTGACAAGCAGCTGACTTTTGATATGGTTTCAAGTTGCCTTTTGAGTGAAGAAGTGAGAAGGAAAACACAACAGGTAACCTTCTCTAATTCATCCCAATCTTTGGTTTCTGAATTTAGTCCTCGAGGAAGATCAAAAAGTAGGAATCCAAGTGGAAGAGATAAGAGTAGAGGAAGGTCTAAATCCAGAAACAAGACCTTCAAGTGTTTTTATTGTGATAAAGCCGGCCATAAGAAGCAGTACTGTTACAAATACAAGAAAGATCTAAGAAATGGTAAGGTGATTGACAATAAGAGTGAAGATGATAAGACTGCCAATGTTGCAACAGAAGATATACTAATCATACTTGATGAAGGAAATGATTGTTTGACAACTAATGATGATATTAGTTGGGTGATTGATTCTGGCGCATCGTTTCATGCTACCCCATGTAAAGATTTCTTCAACACCTATGTGACAACTGATCTAGGTGTGGTGAAGATGGGCAACAATGGGACTTCTAAAATTGTTGGTCATGGTGATGTGCATATTGTGACCAATTCTGGTTGCAAACTTGTTTTGAAAAATGTACGTCATATTCCTGATTTAAGATTGAATTTGATGTCAACAGGTGTGCTAGATGATGAGGGCTATGTTTCACAATTTTCATGTGGCTTATGGAAATTGGTGAAAGGTTCTCTAGTGGTTGCTAAAGGGAAGAAGTATGGTGGTCTTTATAGGACTACATCTAGTCTGGTTCACGGGGAGGTTAATGTTACCTCTACTACTCTCACAGCTGATTTGTGGCATAGAAGGTTGGGACACATGAGTGAAAAGGGGCTAGAATTTTTGAAAAAGAAGAACTATCTTCCACAACTTGATCAGACAACACTAAGCTCTTGTGATCATTGTTTGGCTGGAAAACAACGTAGGGCTTCTTTTGTATCTACTAGCAAAAGGAAGACACAAATACTTGAACTTGTACATTCTGATGTATGTGGTCCAATGGAGATAAAGTCTTTTGGTGGAGCCTCTTATTTTGTCACTTTTATTGATGATGCTTCAAGGAAGGTATGGTGTTACTGTTTGAAGAATAAAAGTGATGTGTTTAATACTTTCAAATCATTTCATGTTCTTGTAGAGAGAGAAACAGGGAAAACTTTGAAATGTTTGAGAAGTGATAATGGAGGTGAGTATTGTTCTAATGAGTTTCAGGTTTATTGTGACAAACATGGCATTCGGCATGAGAAGATTGTTCCCTATACTCCACAATTGAATGGAGTGGCTGAGAGAATGAACAGAACAATTCAAGAAAGGGTTAGGTGTATGCTTTCTACAGCAAAATTACCTAAAGAATTTTGGGCTGAAGCTATTTGTACTGCTTGTTATTTAATTAACAGGTCTCCTACACTTGCTTTAAATGGAGATGTTCCAGAAAAAGTTTGGACTGGTAGGGAGGTAAAATACACTCATTTAAGGGTGTTTGGTTGTAAAGCCTTTGTACATATGCCAAAGGAACTAAGGTCTAAGCTTGATGCTAAGACATTTGAATGCATATTTCTGGGTTATGGGGATAAAGAGTTTGGTTTCAGACTTTGGGATCCTAAGGAGAAGAAGATTGTTCGAAGCCGGGATGTGGTGTTTCGAGAGAATCAGTTTCTAGAGGACTTTGGGAATGAAACAACTACCCAAAGTGATACTCAGGATTATGTTGTGAAGGTTAAGACTTCATCTGCTCCTCCAACGGTTGTAGAGGATATTGTTCAAGATGTAGCTGAACAGATTGATGAAGAAGTCAGAGATGACATTCCTATATTTTTGCCTCGTGACGGTGAAGGTGAGGATAATGACATTTCTAATGATATAGTTCCTGATGTTGTTGATGAACAGGTACATGATGATGATCAGGCTGTTGATCAAGGGGAGGCTGATGCTACTAGAACAAAATCTGGTAGAATTGTTAAGCCATCCACAAAGTATCCAAAGTCTACTTATGTGACTCTCACAGAAAGTGGTGAGCCTGAAGACTTCAGTGAAGCTCTTAGTCACAAAGAGAAAGACAAATGGGTAAGTGCCATGCGAGATGAATTAAAGTCATTGCATGAGAACAAGACGTATGAGCTTGTGAATCTTCCTAAGGGGAGAAAGGTCTTGAAGAACAAGTGGGTTTATCGGCTTAAGTATGAAGAAGGTAACTCACAACCAAGGTACAAGGCAAGACTTGTGGTGAAAGGTTTCGGGCAAAAGAAAGGTATTGACTTTGACGAAATTTTCTCACCTGTTGTAAAAATGTCTTCAATCCGTTGTGTGCTAGGTTTAGCTGCAAGTATGGATTTAGAGGTTGAACAGTTAGATGTGAAGACTGCATTTCTCCATGGTGATCTTGATGAAACAATATATATGGAACAACCTGAGGGTTTTATAGATAAGGAAAAGAAACAGATGGTGTGTAGATTGAAGAAGAGCTTGTATGGCCTGAAGCAAGCTCCTAGACAGTGGTATAAGAAGTTTGACTCTTTTATGGATAGTCAAGGCTACAACAAAACTGTTTCTGACAATTGTGTTTTTATCAAGAAATTTGGGAAAAATGACTTTATCATTTTGCTTCTTTATGTTGATGATATGTTGATTATTGGACAGGACAAATCAAATATTGCAGATTTGAAGGAAAAATTAGGCAAATCCTTTGCTATGACGGATTTGGGTCCTGCTAAGCAAATTCTTGGCATATCTATCCGGCGAGATAGAAAAGCTAAGAAAATTTGGTTATCTCAAGAAAAATACATTGAGAAAATTCTTGAGCGATTCAGCATGAAGGAAGCCAAGCCGGTTTCTATTCCACTAGGAGCTCAATTCAAGTTAAAGAAGGGTGAGCTAAGTGAAGCAGAAGTAAATGAAATGAAGAATGTCCCTTATGCATCTGCTGTAGGGAGCCTTATGTATGCTATGGTTTGTACCAGACCAGACATAGCGTATGCTGTCAGGGCAGTAAGTAGACATTTGTCTAATCCTGGTAAAGAACATTGGCAAGCAGTTAAGTGGATATTGAGATATTTGAGAGGTACTTCCAAGCTAAGTTTATGCTTTGGGGGAGGTAAGCCTATCTTATCATGTTATACTGATGCAGATATGGCTGGTGATCTTGACTCGAGGAGATCTACTTCTGGGGTTGTTGTTACTTTTGCAGGTGGCGCTGTTTCTTGGCAATCCAAATTGCAAAAGTGTGTTGCTCTATCCACAACTGAAGCTGAATTCATTGCAGTTACAGAAGCTTGCAAAGAAGTTCTATGGTTGAAAAGACTTTATCTCCTTTGGACCACATACATTAGAATGTACAAGTTCAAGTATTTGTGTCTTCCTTTTGCTAGTAGATACAAAAGAAACCCTACGTTGTTTTCCAGCCAAACAATGATCACAAGAGCTTAGTGTTGTCTGATCAAGTTGTGGAAGATAGTTCTTCTTTTTCAAAGTTTTCCTTGTTTCTCTCTCTACAAGAACATGAAATGATTTGAAGAATAAAAGTGATGTGTTTAATACTTTCAAATCATTTCATGTTCTTGTAGAGAGAGAAACATGGAAAACTTTGAAAAGAAGAACTATCTTCCACAACTTGATCGGAACAACACTAAGCTCTTGTGATCATTGTTTGGCTGGAAAGCTAACGTAGGGCTTCTTTGTATCTACTAGCAAAGGAAGACACAAATACTTGAACTTGTACATTCTGATGTATGTGGTCCAATGGAGATAAAGTCTTTTGGTGGAGCTCTTATTTTATCACTTTTATTGATGATAATTCAAGGAAGGTATGGTGTTACTGTTTGAAGAATAAAAGTGATGTGTTTAATACTTATGCATCTGCTGTAGGGAGCCTAATGTATGCTATGGTTTGTACCAGACCAGACATAGCGTATGCTGTCAGGGCAGTAAGTAGACATTTGTCTAATCCTGGTAAAGAACATTGGCAAGCAGTTAAGTGGATATTGAGATATTTGAGAGGTACTTTCAAGCTAAGTTTATGCTTTGGGGGAGGTAAGCCTATCTTATCATGTTATACTGATGCAGATATGGCTGGTGATCTTGACTCGAGGAGATCTACTTCTGGGGTTGTTGTTACTTTTGCAGGTGGCGCTGTTTCTTGGCAATCCAAATTGCAAAAGTGTGTTGCTCTATCCACAACTGAAGCTGAATTCATTGCAGTTACAGAAGCTTGCAAAGAAGTTCTATGGTTGAAAAGATTTTTGAATGAAATTGGGATACTTCAAGATAAGTATGAGGTACTTTGTGATAGTCAAAGTGCTATACATTTGAGTAAGAACTCTAGTTTTCATTCAAAGAGTAAACACATAGATGTTCGATATTATTGGATCAGAGATGTGTTGGAGAGAAAGTTGTTAGAGTTGAACAAGGTGCACACTGACAAGAACATCTCTGATATGTTAACCAAGATTGTGACAAAGGACAAACATTTATTTTGTCGAAGTGGAGCTGGTATGGAGAATTTTGCTACCACTTATGTCTAGTTAGCTCATGGATTCGTGAAGGGGAGGATTTGTTGAGTTTCCCTCACCCATTCACATTGAAAAACTCAATTACCAGTTTTTGGTTTTTGGTTATCGCACTAATGGTTGGCATTTGGTATTCCGATGTGTGATTTCGTCCTTTGCGATAGAAGTGTAATGAGTTGGCCTTTAGAATTCTACTCATAATCTTCTATATAAAGGAGAATTCTGATGTTAGAAATAACATCCTCTTGAGAGCTTTTGAGCACATTTGGCTCATATAGGGAGAGTTTGGAGAAGTTTACATCATCTCAAGTTGAAGTAGGGGTCGTCATCCAGGGTGTGAGTTTGATCCAATTTTCTTTTGAGGTGTATGTTAGTTTTCTCAATTTCTCATATATTGTATTCTCAAGAATTGTATTTTCAGATCTTGTTATTGGTCTGATTTGGGTTAGGAGAGTGTTTTTTTCTTCGATACTTGATTGTAAGAGTTTTCTTAATCAAAGTTGATAGAGTAGGTTGGTTTTCTTTTCTCTAAATTGGGAGAAAAGTTTCCATCCATTTTTTTCTTGGTGTCTCCTATCCATTTTATATTTGTTTTCATTTCATCTTGAGGGGAAATATTTTCTGGGTTGTTTCCGCTGAAGCGTCTATTTCCCAACACATTGGTGTTATACTATATAGCATCAGAGTTTGCTGTATAGAATTAATAAACTTAATAGCAGCATTTTCTCCGTGTGTTTATTTTTTCAATAGATCATATTAATTTTAGCAGAAAAAACATGACTGGGTAGGTGATAGATTATATCGCAGTGAGAATAGAGGGCGCTATTTTTGCGACTCCTCCGAGCTTTTGAAATAAACAGGTGATGGGGAAGATAATGAACGGTCCTAACCTCTTAAAGGATCTCCTTTTTGTTAACTAGTTTAATCTGACAAGGGCCTTTGTGATGAATAATAGTTCTCAAACCTCAAGCACTATGGTGTTATTATGCAACTATAGTACAAAATTGGTGGTAAAAATTTTTGTGAGATGTGGGAAGTGATGCTTTTGTTGTGAAAATGAAAATATCAGCTGCCTTGAAATTTATGTTTTATATTGGTGGACTGCATATGGCACAGTGTTTGAGTCATAATTATAAAAAAAAATTATCTTCATTTATAACATATATTTTTATTTATTTTTTAATTTTATATTTAGATACACATATTAAAAATAAATTAATCTTTTCTAAACGTTTTAAAATTTATTATTTTTTATATTTTTTATACAAATCCGATACATCCTGGGTTCCGATACATACCAGGTTTTTAAAAATCCGTATGTATCAGTAACCCGTGTTGAATGTGTGCAATGTCCATCACAATCGTTGGTGAAGAGCATTTAACGCATCCTTTTTCTTCATTCTTTAACGTTATAAAAGGTGAAATTATAGAAGTTGAACATATGATTCTCTTGAAACACATAAGACAGCATTTCCTAGCTTATCTGGAACGACTAATCGCTTTCAATATGTAGTCCTGATTAGAAAAAGATTGACATAAATTAAGGCACATTACATTTTGCGTTGACATAAAAAGAACTAAAAATTCGACGCATAATTAGATTAATATTCTCCCATTTCAATTTGGGAATTGATGGGCATCATGTCACCTCGCCCACTTCGAGAGAGACCAATATCCACCCATATATTAACTTATGCAAGTGCATGTGTTGCAGCACTAATTTAGATTAACTTGGGAGAAGAGGCGTTTGAAGCGAGCCATGTGGTCCGGTTGAAGTGAAATGAAGAGCAGCCAGGTTGCCTTGCCCTTGTCTGAGCTGGAAACCAGATAAGCCTGGCCTTCGGCTTCCACCCACCCACGGCCCATGAAGCTGGCCTGCCCCCACCCGAAGTTGGCACCCTCCACGCCCATCCCCGCCCAGCTCGTAACCTTCACGTTGGCACCCTTGGTCAGGTGCCGCCCTCAGAGGAGCTCCATGTCCGGCTGCATCGCCAAGTAGTCCATCGCCGACCTCATGTACTCGTCGTCCACTCTCACCACCGCCGCATGTATCATGCCCGCCGCATAGCTCAACGCCCCGTTACTGGTCAGGTCGCCCACGGTGGCCGTCGCCATGGCTCTGAACTGTGGGTTGCCGAAGAAACCTGGCGGCAGCGGTGGTCGGAGGCGGGCTCGTCCGTTCACCGAAATTCGTATGTTTGCTTCTGTGTCGGCGGGGATGCGCCGAGCCTTGCACGTGCACCGCCATATGTGCGCGGCCAGTGCCTCAAATGTTGTGTACCCCCGTGCACTAGCCTTGAGTCAGTTCACCAGGTCAGGCGATATCTCGAGTAGCTCGGTTATTGGTTATATGGGAGGGGTATGTGTTGATATCTGATCATGGCTGGCTTTTGATCCGGGCGATGAGGTTAATGGAGCTGGTGGGTACTCACGACTGTGGGGGAAGGATGGCGTCGGTGGCTCTCTTGAGTGGAGAAGGTCCCTGTCTATGAAGGGCTCAAGACTGATGTGATCAACACCCCTGCATAACTCCGCCCACGAATTGATCATATGCATTGCCCCAGGACCGTCGGCTAGGAAATGGTGACACGCTATGCCCAAGCAGACACCCCCGCACTTGAAGTGGGTCACCTGTTGCACTCAAACTAATTAATTCCATATGATCTGTTAAATTAATCAGAGAGACGTTCAAGTATTCAAGAAGAGATGCGTAATTGATTAGAAGAATATCACCACCTGCACCAGAAACAAGGGGAACGAAGAGACCGCGTCTGGAGTAGTAGTACTTGCTCGATCGACCCGCGGCACCAGGTACATGAGCTTTTTGGATGGAGAAAAATCACCAAACTCTTCATCAATGGTACTGTTCTCGGCTTCAGCTACCACAAAGAGAGCCCCCTTTCCATTGCAGTCTATCTCGAACCGGTTGCTACCATCTCTGGCCAACGTCCCAGCTGCCGGGTAGAAATGAACCAAGACCTTCGATAGAGAGTCCTTAAGCCTATCGGCCATGTCGAAGAAGTCCCGTGAGCTGTCGATAGTACTCCGGCGGTAGAAATAGGTGGAAGGGACATGACACTCTCCCATGATGAGGTCCAGGTCGGAGAGCCATAGTCTCCGTCGAGGTGTATCTGCAGCTGGCCGAACCATGCATGAATCCAAAACATTTACTTGAATCATCTCGTATCAGCTCCCCAACAGCACCAAGGTTACAATGTATCTCTCAATTTTTGTTTATAGGATGATAATGGAAGTGCAGGCGAATGGCGTGGCCTGCAGAAAAACATAAATTTGGAGGGCTGCTGTATTAATGTTGATGTTTGTGGTCTCGTGGTTGAAAATTTCCCCCATACATACCTTTCATTTATTACGGATGATCAAGTGTCATCCTCGTCCGTGGGCAAAAGGGTGATGGTAGGGTTGGTAACAGACTGAGTTAATTTGCGAGTATTTAGCGTTTGATTCGACTCCACTTAATTTGAAACTCAATATTTAAATGTTCGAGCTCGAACTCGACTCGAACTAGAATCCTACGAGTCAAATTTAAACAAGGTAGTATTCGACTCGACTTAACTCGATTATAACTTGAATTTGACTCGAAATCGACTCATAACTCGACTCGATAGATTATGGTGTATAATATATTTTATTAGTTTTTCATCAGGAATTTTTTATTATTTATTATAAGTTAATTATTATTTTTTCTCAAATCGAACACGAATCATCTTTTATTTACAATATTGCCACCCACCCCCGTTTCGGCTCACCTATGAACCAACCCGAAAATATCACCGACGACCGAACCGTTCGCTAATGTACTGGTTCGGTTAAGTCGACCCGGATTTACCCTCGGCGTCTTAAGATTAGGATGCAACCATGAAATGCATGAATGGGAACAATTGGGTTTTAACGTAGTCCTACATGCATGCTATGATAAGCAAGTAAAACAAAACCATTCAACAAGCAAGAAATTTAAATAAAAATTCATTAATTTTTACGAAAAAATGGACAGAATCTCCCTAAAAGTGCAATAGGGGTCAACCTGTCCACAATAAGGGTATATAAATATTTTATCAAAATACGATAAAACATAATAATCTACCGCGACATTCCATCATTATCTCATTTATTTTCATCTGAGCCGAGGCTGAACTCCAAGGCTCCCTACTCATTCACAATTATCCATTCGTTTCATAATAAGCAATTTCTCCAGACAAACACATCATAATTATCATTCACACAGCATTAACACACCATCATTATATATTACATGCGGCAGGTACATGTATACACGGTTCTGTGTTGCTCCTCCGCAGTCCCGATAGCTTTTATCCCTTGCATCTCTCACGTACATATATATATAAAAACCGTCAGTAACGAGTGTTACCGGCCCGAAAAATAACTAATATCAATCTGGCACAGGAAAGCAAACTCTCCTGTTGAATGAAAACCATATACTTCTTCAAGAACTCTCATCAGGGCACATATGGAAGTCGTCGCCCTCGGGTCGACAACATCCCCTTTCCATATCATTCTCTTTCATTGGCCATTTCATCTATCTCTTCCGCGGCAATTCTTTCTCATTCGTCTCAACCCCTACATCCTCCGTATTGCTTTTGGCCCTGAGTACAGGGGCCGAGTACTCTCAGGCATGCTCCTTCAGTACCCTTTGAAAGCACAAGTCTAGATATGCGCTGCATTGCAGTACCCGTGAACCTTCACACTTCTCTGGGTTTGAGGAACTCAAAGGTGGAGTTGTCAGGAGCCCTCGGGAATGAAACGGCCCGCACACCATTCCAGAGCCCACTATCGACTCACACGTGCCAGTTTGCGTCGCACGGTAGTCGGATTTCCCTCATTCAATCTCTCACTAAAAACGCGAAAACTATACATATATATAGGTTTAGGTTGGGATTTATATAATAGGCCTGAAGGCATCATGAACTGGATCTGAAGTTCGAAAACAAACTCAAAGGATCTCATCTTCGAGGGTTATTAATCTGGAAAACTGTTGGCTAAATGGCCCGAGTTAAGTGGATCCGATAAAACGCCACTTAACACGTCCTGCACGTGATAAATCCAATACACAATCGAATAGCGTAAAACAGAGAACGAGTCCTAAACGGACCTGGCAAAAGCTCCAATCGGGTCCTCGCGCCTAGGCGGCGAGCTCCTACTCCGTACCTACACATCAAAACTTAATACCAACGCCCGCTCATGATGTAGTCATACATCCTATATCACACATACATCCATCACGCATCAATCAACACACATCAACCTATATCAATTCTAGCAAGTCTACTTAAGCTACTTTGCATTAGATCATGATCATTACCTAGTTACCCTAATTAGTTTCTTAACTTCCATTTTTAAGACCACTCAATCAAACAAATTTCATATTTTATCCTTAATCAAATATATATATATATATATACATATATATATATATATAAAATTACAACACACAATTTACCAATCCTAGCATGTAATTCTAATAATCAATACTTTTAAATAATTAAGTTAAAATAAATTATACCTCGCGGGATTCGTGGCTCGAATTCGGCACCCTATAGCGTCTGAAGTTCGATAGGATTCGATCGGAGGGATTCAGCGGAAGATCAGGTGATTTTAGATGAATTTCGGTGAATTCGGTTTTCCGACGACTGTCCCGGCAGTTTTTCGGCGAATGTTCCGGCAGGGCAATCAGGGGTAAGGGTTAGCACCGGCTCGGTGAGCTCGTCCCAATGGTGGTGACAGCAAGGACGGCTACGGGGGCCATGACTGCCGGCGACGGTGTCGAGTTCGGTCGGGACGGTCGGTCGTTCCGATCAGGCCCACGACCGGCTTTGACGACGGCATTAGGTAAGGGGGAAAGTCGGGGAGGTCAAGGGGTCACGGCGGCTGAGGCGCGGCTTGGACGGTGGCGAATCGACAAGGGGAGCTTCGCGGCTTGTGGGGCGATTTCGGCGTCGTGGCGACGAAACGGTGGCCGGGGTGGGTCGTGGCGACACGACGGGATGGGCGGCAGTGTGGCGTCGACAGCGGCAGCGGCGACAACCACAGTGGGCGGCAAGGGTTTTGGGAGGGGGAGGTGTCGGGGAAAGGTGAAAGACACTCCGGTGGCAATTTGGTAAATAAGTATTGACTCAATTCCTACTCGAGTCAAAATAATAACTAATTCGTAATAAATTCTAAAAAGATCTAGAAAAATATGGAAAATATCCCATTAAATAAAACAAACACAACAACATCTAAATGACATGCTCTATAACTAATAACCCACCCAAATATGATCTAACGCATCTTAATGCGTTATTCGGCCTAAAATTATTTCTACGATCAACATATAAAAAGAAAAATACTGCATATTTTCATATATTCTGATAACTCATTTCTCACCATCTTTTTGATGTTATCATCATATATTCAGGTACACCTGACTCTCATCGCTCATAACTCACGGCCGGCCTCGACTCAGCCCACGGTTCATGAAACTGACTCGACTCGAACCAATGGTTGAACCGATTGGTTCGGTAACGTAAAACTCTAACACGAGTCACGGGTTTTACACAGGGTGGCTGTTGCCGCCCCTTTAAAAAAATGTTATTTTTACTAGTTTTTTAAGTTTATTTTAAATTTTTTAAGCTAGTAAGTATATTTATATATTTTCCCTTGTTTGAAAATTTGGCCCGATTTTATCTATGTTTGGTAATATTGAAAAATTTTTCCCGGGCAAAAATCTAAAAAGTTAATCAAGATGTTAATAAAAGTTCATAAAATTACATTAAAAAATTAATTAATGTTTTTCAAAAAAGTTGCAACAAATGTGTTGATTTAATTTATATTTACATAAAGGAGTTATAAATGTTATCATAAATATATTCAACTTCACTTAATTTAATTTATATTAGAATCTCGGTTTCTTGAGCAGCGGTAGGAAAATTTTTTTACCCCTAAATCAATCTCAATCATTCAATTGTAAGGACGACCACATATTAAATCACATTAAAAAAAAAACTGTAACCCTTCCCCATGTAGTCAACGATGAATATCCATATCTTACTACAAATGATCGATAGAAGGCCAAGGCCGACCACCCATGATTAAATCTAGCCGTGCAGTTAATAGATCTAATTACAAATCGGCTAGATCCGGCCAAGTCCAGTCACCCACGACTGGATCTAGTTGGATGTGGGCTCATCTGGTTATGAGCAGCCAAGTCGGACAGTTGTCGATTGAACCTGGTTGCCCTCCGATCAGATTTGGCGAAAGCAACCGGGTGCCACGTTCCAATGTTAGGGGTAAGCATGGTTCGGGTGGAATCGATAGACCGACCGAAAGTGGGCCGAAATTTTGATTTCAATTTTATTTTAGGGTAATTCAATTATGTTTCCGGTTAGGAAATATTAAAACCGATCATGTCATATGGAATTTGAAAAAAAATATTATAAATTTAAAATTTTATATTAATTATTATAAAATTATAATAAATTTATAATAAAATTTTATTTTTTTCATATGATATATATTTAGAATTACTTATTAAATGATTATCTTTACTAAAATAATGACATGATCTTGATTAACTTTATCACATCATTTTAATAATATTATATAAAAAATTATAGAATTAAAATTGAAGGTTTGTTTGGATTGTACAGCGAAAAAGAAAGTATGCTTATTTGGTCAAAAAATATGAGAAAAAGAAATGATTTTTATCACCGTGTAAAAATTCTTCTGACATTTTTCCATAAAAAAATGAAAGGAAACGATAGAAAGTGATAATAATATTTTACAATTTTTTCTTTCCAATCAAATACAGTAGAGAAAATAATAAGTTTTTTCCTCCCATATCTATGGGACGAAAAAAGGAAATAGAACCAAAGGAGTTGTATTTTCAAGCTTAAAATTAGCCCAGATGCCAACAATCCCTCGACCGATTTTGGCGGTAGCGTTCGCAACTTCGACCACTTTTAATCAGGCCCGTCCGTATAAACTACAATCCAACGTCAATAATAAATCCACGTCAACGACCCGTGTACATCCATCCCATCCAGCACGAATCGTTTCCACACCATATATATATAAACGCACCCGATGCGTCTACCCATCGTCGCCCACGCCCCTGATTCCATACCTTCCATTCCACCCAGCAATCCACGGCGCCCAAGGCCCGAGAAGAAGCCCGCCGAGAAGAAGCCCGGTGGCCGAGAAGACCCCGGCCGAGAAGAAGCCCAAGGCTGAGAAGCGTCTCTCCCAAGGACGGCGGCGTCGCCGGCGACAAGAAGAAGAAGAAGCGGGTGAAGAAGAGCACCGAGGACCTACAAGATCGTGCATCTGCAAGGTCCTCAAGCAGGTGCACCCGGGCATCAGCTGTCTCTAGCAAGGCCATGGGGATCATGAACGGCTTCATCAGCGACATCTTCGAGAAGCTGGCCCAGGAGGCGTCCCGTCTTTGCCCGCTACAACAAGAAAGCCCACCATTACCTCCCGGGAGATCCAGACGCCACCGTCCGCCTCGTGCTTCCCGGGGAGCTCGCCAAGCACGCCGTCTCCGAGGGCACCAAGGCTGTCACCAAGTTCACCAGTTCTTAGAAGACAATCGGGTTTGGATGTCGTGGCTGCCACCCAGATATCAATATTGCAGGTTGGGGAAGTAGGGTTTCTTTCCCTGGCTTTTATTTGGTTTTAGTTCTGGTATGGTGTAAAAATCAGGCTTCGCCTTGCATGGGTTAGTGAGCGGAATTGGATAACTTCTGGGAACTTTATTATTGCATTTTGTTCAATCTGAATCTTATTGGATCTAAAAACCGCCTTCACGACAAATACAGGGCCTGCAAGATTTTCTGTTTGATGCAATACTTACCTTAGAGTTGTAGTTTGCAACAACGTTGATTACCATACGCGATAATATTATAGTTGAACGCGTAAGTTCTAATTAATACATTGCAAGTAGAAACATTTTTAAATCGTATACTCGCGCAATTCCTTGAGCGAGTGTCATGGCCACCCTCTCAATCTCACCTCTTAATCCAAACTCGCGGCCTCCACGCCACTGTTGCGTATGTGATGAAGCTATCTACGTTCTACCCAAGGCTTCGTTCGGCAATGAATTCATGGTTGATACATAATGATCACCATGATTGTAGCAGCCTTAGTTAACAACAAACTGAATTTCAGAATGGAACTCTTTCTTTCGTTTTTAGAGCTGAATTTGTTTATTGGAGCCATCGAGCAAATCACAATACATGTTCTACTCGTTTTTGCATCTCCAGCAAGTTTCCTTACTGAAATTTTATGTCATTGATCTCAGCTCTTTCTTTGTAAGAGCTTTCCCGACCGAGAAACTAATGCAGCTGCTGATTGGTTAGGTGCTTTCCGGGATTTTTCTTCTCCTCATGCTCCTTCTATGCTGAAATAGCCAAAGTACAACATCCAGAATTGTACAAATAATTGCTCACTAACAGCTAGAATGATGAAATATTCTGTGGCACCCTTGGCAGTCACACTTGTTTTCAGTGAGTTGCAAATTTTGTTAATGTGAATCTGTAACATAAAGAAGCAATAATAAAGTGTTAGAAAATACCTATTCCGGGTAGGGTGTCCAAAATAATTAGTGTATGCTAGTTACAGGTTTGAGGGGTGGGGTTAATCTAATCTGGGCAGTTCATATGTCCAAATTGAGCTCTAGGGCAAGAACATTCCTGCGCCATTGCCCAGGCAACCGGGACTCACGAAAATAATGCAAGTAAAAACCATTTGCAATTATTATAAACTAACGCATGTGTCATGGCCGCTCTCAATCTCATCCCCCAATCCAAGCTCCTGCCACCTTTGGGTATGCGCTTAGCCTTCTGTATTCTACCCAAGGGTCCGTTAGTAATGAATTTATGGATGACATATAATGATCACCGTGATTGTAGCAGCACCGCTAACAACACCCAGATTGGGATGGTGAAGTCTTGCAACTCGCCAATTTCAGAATGGAACTCTTTCTTTTTCTGAAAGCTGAATTTATTTAATCTCTTTCCCACAACTTTGGAGCCATCGAGCAAATCACAATACATGTTCTACTCGTTTTTGCATCTCCAGCAAGTCGATTTTCCTTACTGAAATTTTATGCCAGTGATCTCAGCTATTTCTTTGTAAAAATTTTCCATGACGGATATGTTATAATAATAAAAAAAACTTATAAAAGGAGAAAGAGGTAAAATTTTTATTGACCCATAATAGAAATGATATCTCAACACTCTATTTTATAAAAATAAAAAGATACATTGAGGAATCACTCTTGAGCATTTCGGGCCCCAACCAAGTTCTAATACCATTAATGGCTATTTGAATCCTCAGAAAAGGACTTGCAATAAGTGTCACGAGTTTCTCTTAATCTAAAAATTAACTCAAAAAAATAAAAATTTTCCATTAATCTATATATAAATTACTAACATCATCTACGACCGATGTGGGAAAAACCCAACAACTCCCTTTCACACATCGGGCGACATCGAAGCTATTATCTCGCTGGCAATCTCCTCTTCATCAGATGGGATAGAACTCAATATCAATCAACAATCTCCTCTTGATCAAACAAAACTCACATATCAATCAGTAATCTCCTCTCCTCTTCATCAGACGAAGACAGAACGAAACTCACATATCAATCAGGAATCTCCTCTTCATCCAGACAATCTACCTCTCACATATCAATAAGCAATCTCCTCTTCATCAACAATCTCCTCTCCTCTTCATCAGATGGAACTCACATATCAATCAGCAATCTCCTCTTCATCCAGCAATCTCCTCTCCTCTTCATCAAATGAAACTCATATATCAATCTCACATACGGAACTCACATATCAATCAGCAATCTCCTCTTCATCCAGCGATCTCTTCTCTTCTTCATCAGATGGAACTCACATATCAATCAGCCAGCAATCTCCTCTCCTCTCCTCTTCATCAGAACTGAAACTCATATATCAATCAGCAATCAGGTGGAACCCATGGATGAGACTCCAACCATCAGCGTAGGCAAACACTACATCCAACTAAGCTCTATCCACCATGAATAGCTATCCACCACACATCAATCAACCAACAATCTCCTCTCCTCCTCTCTTCATCAAATGGAACTCACATATCAATCAGCGATCAGGTGGAACCCATGAATCACATACATAACAATCAGCAATCAATTGGAACCCATGAATCACATATTAATCAGCAATCAGGTGGAACCCATGGAGGAGACTCCGACAATCGGCGTGAGACAAACATAAAATCTAACTAAGCTTTGTCCACCATGAATAGCTCTGTCCACCATGAATCACATATCAATCAGCAATTAGGTGGAACCCATGGAGGAAACTCTGACAATCGAGCGTGAGGCAAACACCAAATCCCAATTGAGAGGAGACTTCGAGCAATTAGGTGAGCAAGCACCCGAATTCGCTGACTCTAATATGCCATTCGTTAGGGGTCCTTTGGGCCCTAAAAAGGGACTTGAAATAGGTATCACAGATCTTTCTTAATTTCAAAATTAATTTAAAAAATAAGACTTTCTCATTAGCCTATATACAAATCACCAAAATTATCCACGACCAATGTCGGAATAAACCCAACAATCACAAAAACATTAGAACGATTAAATGATGACACATTAATCCAAGAGACAAAATTCACTCAATTCAGATTTAATGTTTTCAACAACCTCCTTTAAACTCAAATAGAAAAATCATACATGCCTAATAATCATTCCAGCTTAAAGAAACTCTCAGGCTTCAAAGGTTTCATAAAAATATCTGCAACTTCTTCAATCTTGCAATATTCCAACTTAATTTTTCCTTCCTTACAAAACCTCTAACAAAATGATATTTTATTTTAATGTGTTTACTCCTCCCATGCATGATTTGATTCTTGGCCAAAGAAATAATTTAACTATTATCACATAAAATTGTAGTAGGCCTATGTTGAGGATGTTTTGTCTCATCAACCAATCGCCGTAACCAAATGACTTGACTTGCACAAGATGTAGCAACAATATATTCAGCTTCAACAATAGAAAGTGCAATCACTTCTTGCTTCTTCGATGACCATCTAAATACAAAATTTCTAAAATAAAAAAATTCAGAAATATTCTCTCTCATAAATATCTCCAGCCCAATCACTAAGTGAGTAGCCAAGCAAAGTAACGTCATTAAAAAAAGGATAAAAAATATTATGAGATAATGTATGTTAAAATTCTTTTCCCAGCCTTCAGATGATCTTGAGTAAGTGTCTCCATATATCAGCTAAGTCAACTAACTTCATACAAAATATCTGACCTTGAAGCTGTTAAATAATGAAAACTACCAATCAAACTTTTAAAATAAAGAGAATCTACCAAGTTTTCAAAATTTTCATTCTTTAACTTCAAACCTATCACGTAGGGAGTAGAGATCGTTTTGGAGTTAAACATCTTAAATATCTCCAAAATGTCTTGTACATTTTTTAGAAACAAAAATACCATATTCACATTGTTTCACTTCAATACCAAGATAATATGGCATAAAAGCCATATCAGCCATCTCAAATTCAGTAAATATGACATATTTAAAGTTATTAACCATCTTTTGATTTTTCTAGTAAAAATCAAATCATCCATGTGAAGAGAAATAAACATCATATCACCATTAGCGTTGTTTTTCATGTAAAGAGTATGCTCATTAAAACACTTATGAAAACCATGCTAAGATAAATATGAGTCAACATGAGTATACCAAGCTTTTGGAGCTTACTTTAACCCATAAAGAGCTTTGTGAAATTCGTTTATTTTCTTCTCATTACTCTTTTTAGCATAACTAAGAGGTTGTTTTACATACACCTCTTCTTTAAGGACTTTATTAAAAAAAACTAATTTTACCTTTATTTGATGAATTTTCCACCTATTTTAAACATCCAATGCAATCAACAATCTCCCAGATTAAAGTCTTGCAAGTGGGGAAAATACTTTGTGATAATCAATGCCGGCTTGTTGTCGATAACCCTTCACAACCAATCTAGCCTTGTATTTATCAAGGCTTCCATCAACTTTTATTCTTGGTTTTGTAAACTTCACTCCAATAGCCTTATGTCCTTTTGGCAAATGCATCAGTTGCCAAGTTTTATTCTCCACAATAACATTAATTTCTTCATGCATTGCTTTAATACATTTTCATTTTTTATGGCTTCTTCAAATCTAAGATCATCACAATCTGTAAAATAAGCAGAATGTATTAAATCTCCATCATCATCAACATCATTATCATTAGCAATTTCACAATCTTGAAAATGGGGTGGAAGACAAGATTGTCGACAACTCAGTAAGATGAAGTAGATGCTCGAGTAACTCGTGATGTATATGCACTACGAGCACATGTAACAAAATCATTGGCTGTCAATTTATCATCCAAATTAATTGGAATTGCATTTTTCCATTTTCGTCTATTCTCCTGGTGGGAGCTTCTTCTCAAGCTCTGGCCATTCTGCCCTTGGGCAGACACCTTTGC
>JAURVB010013207.1:0-12912 GCA_033002965.1 Piper betle | reverse complement strand
TAATTCCTTTAACCGGGTAATTGGGTAATTAACACGGTTCACTTAACCTTTTCACTCAACCTCTTAAATGGTATGGTTCACTTAATTAATGTGTTCGACTCGACTGATTCAACTAGAATCGTCCGATTAGAAATTACTTTTCAATTTAACTGGGTAATTCATACTTAACCAGCTAAAAAAATTTTTTTTTTTTCTGGGTCTTTACATACGAGTCCTACAACTAGTTTACCTAGATAGTAGAGATGAGCTAACATTGACCATCGTACATGCTATAGATCAGATACAGACTCCATAGTTCCTTGCAGAGTATGTTTTCATACTAGTTGAAATATGTTGTGCATGTATAGATGTTCTCACCACCATTTCATCATAGAGAGTTCCCTTAAACAACAGTTAGTGATTGTATGGATAGCCACCAAAGCTATAGTATGTAGTACAGTCATAGTAGCTATACTTGTTCCATTATATAACAGAGTGAGATACTAAACTTGAAACTGAGTTAGGTAGGACCCAGTGAGCTGTCTAGTTCTTATAGGGACATTCGAGTGTTTGACTTAGATTGGCGACAAAGAGTCCTACAGCTCAATCATGTACACCCTTGGTATGTGTCTACCATATTCTAACAGGACTTGCATGATACCCTAATATTGATGTAGGACCTGGAGTAGATTGCCTTAAAGGAACACGTAGTTGACCTGTATCATTCACAACGATCAGGGATACATGGGTAGATGCTAGGTGACATACCTCGCACTGACATAGTTTTTTTAATGTAGCCCAAACTAGTACCCTGCAATACTTTATAGTATGTATGGCATGTTTCGCTAGATGATTTGATTACATGTAATCTATCCAGCCAGATTGTTAAGGAGCTACAATCTTCATCAATGTTCAGAGTTCCAGCATCATGTTGGTCCATTCGAGCAGTGTGCAACTAGCTTTCAAGGGAGAGCTACTAGTTTGCGAACAAGATGACATCTTAAGTTGAGTTCTCTAATCGTAGTTGATGTGAGAAATTCTGAGGGTGAAATTTTTATAAGGAGGAAAGGTTGTAAAACCCAGCTTCGGGTTAGGGTTTTAGCCACTTGTAGTTTGCCCGATACAGGCTAGTCTCGAGTCAGTTCAGCGAGCTCAAGCCAGACTAATTTTTAGACATGAGTATGGGGCGCAGATGGCCATATGAGAATGTTATGGTGGCTGAGGATGCCCAACATGCAGATGATATCTTGAGTTAGACTATAGTAGAGTGTGAGTTAACAGTGTATACACGAGGTATACATATGATTTTTATGAGTTAGCCAGGGTTTTAGGAATAGATCCCGGCCATTGCGTAGTTTAGTATCCATGTAGGACTTTTACAGTATCTCATTTACGTGCTCACTAGATTGTGCCCCTATAGGCCCAACTTGATTGAGTCGTAGATTTTCACCAGATGGAGTTTATGGTCTCGAGGCCCATTTAGACTTCTTACCTCGATTCCCTCCCACCCATCAAGTCACATTTACGACTTGAGTCAGTTTTAACTTTAGATACTCTCATTTCGAGCTTTCCGCCAATATGTATATTACATATACTGTAACACCCCGATTTTGGTTCACCTAAGAACCGAATGAAAAATTTTACGATTGAGTCGAGTCAAGTTCAAAGTTGTTGGTCAGTATGATTCGATCGTTGAATATATTGAAAAATTGTTCTTAGTGTCATGAAAATGAAATACATTGTTAAATATGCACAAAGACATGAAATATAAATAAAAACAATCAAGTAAATAATGTGTTGAGCTCAAGTATGTGTAGCATTTATCAATCCTCCCACGAAAGTCGACTCAAGATTCGGAAAACCTACATATATTATATAAAAAATATCAGTAACGAATATTACTAGTCCAAAAATAACTAATACAATCTAGCAAATGGGTATTCCATTACCCACGGAAACTTATAAAACTTCAAGATTGCCTCACACTCAGCGGTAAGCAAACATACTTAAGCAATTGGCGGTTCGCATGCACTGTTCATAATTATATTCATACATACATACAACGCTTAGGCCCTAACACCTTCGATGTCACCTGTCACGGTACTCGAGTGGCAAAAAGAATAGTTAAGTTAGTGCCACATATTCCGCAAATGCGGTGCATTACGCACTACCATCATACACCTCACTCCTCATAGTTTGTAATGACCCAGCCATTTTTATAATATTGTGGGCCTAGCTGGCCAGGTGTTACCAAAATAAAACTACTAAATGCCGAGTAATAAGTTATAAAATAATGGTTCCCACAGTCTTAGACCATTTCCCATAGCCACATTTATAACTCAAAACAAAATAAAAAGAAGTCCCATTTATTACCCATTCTCCTAACCTGACTATCCTATCATACTTTTATTCTACCTTATTTGAGCTGAAATCAAATAATCTTGATTGGCCTACATACCCATGTCGGGATCAAGCTCGATGTAGTTCTATTGGCTGATGGGTTAGTCCACCGTGCCATTATAAAATATTGGGCCGATGGGTCAGTCCATCGTGCCCCCTATTGGCTGATGGGTTCATTCCATCGTACCCCCTATTATGTTGTAGTTCTATTGGCTGATGGGTTAGTCCACCGTGCCACTATAAAATATTGGGCCAATGGGTCAGTCCATCGTGCCCCCTATTGGCCGATGGGTTCATTCCATCGTACCCCCTATTATGTTGTAGTTCTATTGGCTGATGGGTTAGTCCACCGTGCCACTATAAAATATTGGGCCGATGGGTCAGTCCATCGTGCCCCCTATTGGCCGATGGCTTCATTCCATCGTACCCCTATTATGTTGGGCTGATGGGTCCATTCCACCGTACCCCCTATTGGCCGTTGGGTCCATTCCATTGTACCCCCTATTGGCCGATGGGTCCATTCCACCGTACCCCTTATTGGTCGATGGGTCCATTCCACCGTACCACTTATTATGTTGAGCCGATGGGTCCATTCCACCATACCCTCCTATTGGCCGATGGGTCCATTCCACCGTACCACTGTATTAGGTTGAGCCGATGGGTCCATTCCACCGTACCCCCTATTGGCCGATATTTATTTATAGACTGTCTGTTCCATTCTGACATGTCCATTATTAGACTTTGAACAGTGCGGCTAAAAAGTAGGGTTTCTTGAAACTAGTCAAACGTGAATTTCATATCTGCCATCTAATTTGCAACCATACAATATCTCAACACCCAAAGACACCACAATGGAAAGGCACTGGAGAGGAGGCAAGAAGGAGTGGACTCCTTTTCTCCCTAACCCCTCCTCCTATATATATATGCTTCAACGAGTTCCTCAATTAAATTCTCACATCTATTCATGTATAGGTATTCCCTAGGTTGAACGAGTCCCTTTATTAAATTCTCTTACCTCATCATCCGTTCATGAATCAGTATTCTCTAGGTTGGGTTCGTCTTCCCTAATGCCAGAGTTTGGCCTTACGTCTTCTCTAAGGTTAGGGTTTGGCTTTACGTTGAACCGTGACCGGTCTACTTAATAACCAACCATATCCATTCATCAAAAATAATATTTCATAATACTTAGGTTCAAGTCCTGAAATAAAAATTTTCACATATTTTCACTGTTCTTACATAGTTTGAAGGAGTAATAGTGCGATTCATACATATGTTCATACTACTCACTCACTTATTCATGAAATCCATAAAAAAATGCGCGTATTTATATAATAGACTTAGGAAAGAGGACTATATCATAAAAGAAGCTGTTAGGGCCAAGACATACAAAGAAAATAACTAATAACAATTACTAAATAAATATATACATACAATCATGAATAAATAGATAGATAATAAATACATAAAAAGAGTAAATACTCTAATCATGAAATAATAATATCATATACTGTAGACGTAAATAGCTAAATAGGAGTAAATATTATATATACTCATTTTAGTTATCATTAAGCAATTAAATAAATAACTACAGAATCATTCTATAAATAAAAAAATAAATAAATATTTAATTTTAATTAATAATGAATAATAATAATATTTTAGTCATCATTACATAATAAGTACGTATATACAATTAAATAAAAACATACACACAACAAACAAGTAAATAAATAAATAAATACAATTTAGTAAACAATAAAGGACTAATATTAATAAGTAAATATAATAATAATAATAACAATTAATCATGTAAACATACATCATATATTATAAAGATATAAATAAAACTAAATAAATAAATAAATCTTCATAACATCTTATAATGCTAAATCATGTGAATATGCATCTAAACTAATGTTAGGGTTTTCGAATTACCAAAAGCGGTCAAGAAATGGCCAAAAATGGGTTAAACCGAACTGAAAGAAGCTGAATCAGAACAAATCAAAAGTTCTGAACCAACCCGAGCTAGAAATGGGCTGGATTGGCTAAGTGGACATGACTGGACAGGTAGACTTAGACATAGTTTAGTGGGCAAGCGGACACAGTTGAGGGCAGATGGATGTGGTCATGGGCAAGTAAACCACGAAGCAGGCAAATGGGCCGACAGGGGCGGCCATTGCCGTCACCAGGAAATGCCAACGGCGGCGCGATTGGGGTCGCCGACAGTTGGGATCGAAGGAGGGGAGGATGAGGAACTTGATGACGTGAGGATCGGTGGAGCCCGGCTGCTAGTCGGCCAAAAAATGGCTAGAGAGAGGGTGGTGTTGCTACCAAGTGCGGCGATGTCGCCGTCAGCAATCGCGGGCATGATGCTCGTCGTGGGTTGCCTCAAAAGGTAGATCCTGATGAGAGGAAGCTGGGTGGGTGGTCGGATTGGCAGGAGGTGGCTCACCATTGCCGGAAAATGGCTCAATAGGTGGTGGTGGCGGTGATGAACAGTGCTCAAAATCTCGGTCATCAATGGCGACGCTGGTCATCATGAGTAGTACGAATGGAAAGCCGGCCGCGAGGCGGTCACGGGCATACTAAGTGGGTGGCAGAAGGAGGGCCGAGGTCTCACCGGCGGCGATGGTGATGAGGGTGTAAATAGTGAAATAGGAGAAAACATAAAAATCTATACGGAAAGCTAGGGTTGAGTGGATGCCTCAGATATTGACTAGTGGGGTTCACCTATAAGTATATGCAATATATACATATGGATGGAAAGCTCGGATCAAGTCCGTCAAAAGTCAAAACTGATTCGAGTTATAAAAATGATTGTATAGGTGGGAATCAGGTAAGAAAGGTAAATGGGCCTCAAAACCCTAAACGCAATCGAGTTGGGCTCACGAGGCACAATCAAATGGTCTAAAATCCCTATGATACATGTAATTAGATACCAAAAAATCCCAAACATATACTAAATGCTCCAACGGCCTAGATCTAAGCCTAAAATCTTGGCTAACATATACAACCAAATCTGTATACCTCAGTATACACTGATGACTCATGATCTTATCATCTACACGTCAGGCTTACTCAGCCACTATAACATGCCCATACAGCTATGGGACCATACTCATAATCTAAAAACTAGTCTACATCAAGCTTGCTCGAATCGATCATGATTGCCTAAACTAGACCAAACTAGAATCAACTAAAATCTTAATCCAAAAATGGAGTTTAACAACCTCTCTTCCTTATAAAAATTCCATCCTCAGAATTTCTTACATCAACTGCGATCAGAAGACTCAACTGAAGAAGTCATGTCGTTAGCAATCTGGTAGCTCTCCCTCGAAAGCTAGCTACATGTGGCCCAAACGGACCAATATGATGCTAGAACTCTGAACACTGACGAAGCTCGGTAGCTCATGACAACATGCGGTCGAATCATTTGGTGAAACATATAATACATCATGCTGGAATAATCTGACTCAACTAGCTCCTAAGGTCACTACAAACTATGGGGACATAAATGCAATGACCTCGGTGGGAAATACCTAAGCTCACCCCTAAGGGTCTATTGGGTAGTGGAGCAAGTACTCTAGTGTACTGTAGGGTACTAGTCTAAACTAGATCAGGAAAAACTAAATCGGTGAAAGGAATGAGGCCTAACATCTACCTATGTCTCTCTGATCTTCATCGATACGATAGGTCAACTAAGTGTACCCTCAAGGAACTCTACTCCAGATTCTATGACTATACTAGGGTGTCCTATAAGTCCTGCTAGCATATGGTTGACTCTAGTACTAAGTAAAAGTATATGCTAATGATTTATATAGCTCACTATTGCCAATCTACGTCAAACACTCAGGTGTCCCTATAAGGGGAACAGGAGTGCTCACCAGGTCTTAGCTAACTTGGTCCTAAATCAAACATCTCACTCTGTTCCATAATGGAAGAAGGACAGTTGCTATGACTCAACTATGTGATATGGCTCTCATAACTATCTATAATACTACTAACTACTGCTGAAGAGGCTCTTTGTGATGGACTGAAGGCGAGATTACCTATACATGAAAAATGACTAGATCTCTCGTGGAAAACTGGTCACACTGCTCTAGGACTTCAACTGGGAGGTATCTCATCTTCACATAGTCTGGCATCATGTCTCTATCTCTGGTGATGTAAGGATTTCTATTTGAGTCACAGTGAGTTATGAAACTATGTATAGGATAATGGGGTGACTCACAAATATGGGTAAGTCTATGGACATGTCTCTAAGATCATCATGATTAAACTCTCCCATATGTGGCTAGCCTATGGAATAGTCAATCAATGACGAGTCTAAGACATGGCTCCTAATTGGCTTTAGTTTAATAAACTAATACTAGGCATGTGTTTTTCGATACCGTACTAGTCATGCACTCCCAAACGGATGAGGTTCAAATGACCCAAAGAACCACTATCTCTCCTCAAGTCTACAGGGACTTGTGTTGAGGTTTGACAGTGTCTCATCCATTCTTCAGTGGTGTGTGACCTACCGTCCCATACTAATTTGTAGCACTAAGACTTAGATGACTACTATAGCTGTGGTAGACTCCCAAGCAAAGCCATAAGCCAAGATGAGCCTACAATGATGTCCCTCTATCTGGTCAACATGATCCGGTCAGACTGAAGTCCTTGTTTGCGCCACTTCTAAGCTTGGGTGAAATTGTCTCCTCTGGTCGGGTTTGTCATCAGCTACCTGCATCGTATGTCCTAAATAGCACCACGATGGTACATCCTATACTCGGGTCAAAGGCTAAATCCTATATCTCAAAGTAAGGACCTCATTGTGCTAGCAAGCACAAGGAAAATACTCTCTCTCTAGTGGACTCTCCCTCACTAAACCCATTATCTATGTCAAAATTCTAATATGAGTCAAACTTCTCTGTTGGCTAGGCAAAACTCTAAATGAGTTAAACTGCATATCTGATCATTTGCTAACTATTTGATCTGTGGAACCCTAGTTGTGGACCACATGTTTGCTATTACTCTTATTGAACAATTTGACCACTATGGTCATCCTATCTAGATATCATATTATCATGTTTTCTAACTCTATCCATGTACATCCATTTGGTGACCACCACTAACTCTGCTTGATGATACATATAAGGTTATCACTAACACTATCTTACAATACGCATCTGACCAAGAATGCTAGGTCAAGGCAATGGTATGCAAGATGGTTGTAAAGTCATTTTTGTGCCATCACATCAGAATAATTTGAATACACCTAACTTTCCTAGGCCCATATGATGTTACCGTAGTTATATCTTATCCCTCTATCTCTAACCTACACTTCTCCAAAACTATGACATGTGGTCTCTGTGCCATGTTAAGAACATCCTTAAGTACTTGTCCTCCTATAGGGTGAGGTAACTACTTGGCCCTTATTTGCACAATAGCTGCTCCATTAAGTTGATGGTAGTGGAATTTATAGACGGTGGTTATGCATCATGGATGGCAATAGTGTGCATTCGGCCGGTGCTAGTGCATCACGGTCGGTGGTTGGACAACTCGAATGGTGGTTGTGCATTACAGATGATGGTTGTTCTCCTCAGATGGCGGTTGTGCTACTCGGATGGTGGTTGTGCTACTCGGACGGTGGTCATGCTACTCGAACGGTGGTTGTGCTACTCGAGCGGCGGCTGTGCTATCTAGGTTCTGAAGCCTGATCCTGATCATGTACGCTGTGAAGCCATTATTGTCTCTGATATGTTCATCTCCATATAACTGTCTTCCTAGAGGTAGCTGCTATATCTCGGCTCAGGTTATCCAACCATGCGTGTCTGATCCGGAGGGGTCTGGATCATAGGGGTGACACATACGATGGAAAGATAATATTGAGCCCACATTGGTCTCCTCGAATTTGGAGTAACTATTCCCATAAGCAATGATTGGTTCTCAATAGCAATCACTGATCTGGCCTTGGCAGATCGAGTGAAATCCGGTCAACCATCTAAATCCGCGATCAAAGGTAATCTCCCTTATCCTCATTGTGTTCATTCCTTTGTCTTGTGAAGAGTAACCACCAATATTATTGAGACAGACATACCCTGGGCCGTAAGCAAACATGCTTAAGTAATTGTCGGCTAGCATGCACGGCTCATAATCATATTCATACATACATACAATGCTTACGGCCTCATACGTTCCATATAACCGCCACAGCACTCGAGTGGCAAAAGGGACAGGTAAGTTAGTGCCACATATTCCGAAAATACACTGCATTACGCAGTACCATCATACATCAAACTATCTCATGGTTTGAAGGAGTACTAGTGCGATTCATAAATATCTCCATACTACTCACTCTCTTAGTCGTGAAATCAGTAAAAAAATACATGTACTTATATAATAGGCTTAGAGAAGAGGCTTCTATCATACATTTCTGGAGCTTTAGTTCGAAAACCAATAAGGGATCACATCGTTGTAGTTTTATTAAACACGCATAGAAAACACGACTAAATGGCCCGACATAGGAGAGATTAGATAAAACACTGCCGATGCTACCCTATTTATAAAACACGATAAAACTCAACACAGAAGGAGTCAAGCAGATAGAGATAGAGTCTTACAAACCTGTGGTCCAAGCTCAAAGCATATCTACACATCTACGACGAGCTCAGACTCCGAAGCTTACATCGGAACCCACTGCTGAGTAAAATACTAATGTCTCTATATGATGCATGCTTGTGGTGTGTACTCATATCATCAATGCATCCTAAACAGAAGACTACACTAAATAAACATACCGCTAAACACACAACGCGTAAGTCGAGACATATAAAGAAATGTAACGACTTGGTCCAATGTGCAACATAATAGGCCTAAGTCATTTCTTTAAAATGTTTAACCCAAGTTAAAGATCTAAAGTCCATTCTCACTTATAAACAGAATCTTCTCCCGTAAGATCGCAATAGGTATTAGATGTGGGATTAAGTTTAGGGATCTCACAATCCACCCACCTTAGAAAATTTCGTCCTCGAAATTCTACACTTGGCCCGTTGCTCACCCCAGTCCACCACCTTCTTTGGCCTGTGACCGACAGCCTAACCAACGTCCCTAGTCCAGCCCACCATCTAACACAAAACTGCTCTGATACCATCAGTAACGACCAGGCCCAAAGTGCAATGTAATAGGCCTAAGTCATTTCTTTAAAATGGTTAACCCAAGTTAAAGATCTCTAGTCCATTCTCACTTATAAACAAAATCTTCTCCCAGTAGGTATTGGAGGTGGGATTAAGTAGAGGTATCTCACAATCCACCCACCTTAAGAAATTTTCTCCTGAAAATCCTACACTTGGCCCGTTGCTAACCTCAGCCCATGACCTTCTTTGGCCCGTGACCGGTAGCCTAGCCAACATCCCTAATCAAGCCCACCATAAAACATGTAACCAGGTTGCTCTGATGCCATTTGTAACAACCCGCCGAAACTAGACCGAGTGTTACCTAAAATAATTCGTGTAACAATAATATTCTAGAACATGATTCATAATACAGCAAATAAGTTTAGTAGTTTATAACTCATAGAAAGAAATCATGTTCTGATAGCATATGACAATATATAAAATAACCGTCCCACACTCTCGGACCGTGTCCCATAGCCACATTTATAACACAAGAAAAATAAAAGGAAGTCCAATTTATTATCAATACACCATACCTAGGTTGGTAAAAGAAGCACCAACCACAATTCTATTCTTCAGTACAAAGCTGCTCACCTGCAGAGGCAATTCCATGTTAGCGATAAACCACTAACCCACATAATTAAACCAAACAAGTCAATATAATCCCTATTATCCTTTCAAGAGACATTTAGTTGTTATAAACGTATGCCGAGCTCGTTATATGCTACCAACCCATGCATGCACACACACGTTATGTGGCCTCCCCATCTAGCTACCATCCCATACATGTGCACAGTTGCTGCATGGTCCACGGCCTGTAGTTACCGATATTTGGCATTGACTCACCCTCTCGGTCTAACATGTAACGACCCGCCTTTTTTCACGATATTGTGGGCCTAACTAGCTAGGTGTTACTCAAAAGTAAAGTAATTATGTCAAACATTTTTTATAAATAATAACATATATAAAGAACCCACAGTCTTGGACCATTTCCCAGCAGCCACACTTATTTCTCAATTAAATAAAAAAAGGAGTCCTCATATTTATTTTGCTCCAAACTCTGGATGTCAATCACCTAATCTCGTATCTGCACACCTACGGAGGCAATTCCGCGTTAGTAATTACAACACTAAGTAGTATAATAGATAAAACAAAACATGCATATTCCATTATTTCCTTATGTTTATTTTAATATGCAGTGGAGCAATTCCGCTATACTCCAAAACAATGCGGAGGAGGTATCCACTGTGATCTGCACACCCCGGCCGTAGCCTTTTTCGTGGGGAGGCTACCACTACCGTCTCTAGTTCCAGTGCCTCGCTCACCCCGGTCGTAGCCTTTTTGTGGGGTAGCTATCACTGCACTCGGGTGATTGCTATGCCCCGTTTGTGGGGAAGCTCTCACTACCAATTCTAGTCCCAGTGCCTCGCACACCTTGGCCGTAGCCTTTTTATGGGGAGGCTATCACTGGACTCTAGTGCCAATGCCTTGCACACACCGTGGCCGTAGCCTTTTTGTGGGGCGGCTATCACTGCACTCATGTGATTGCTATGCCCCGTTTGTGGGCAAGCTCTCACTACTAATTCTAGTGCCAGTGCCTCACACACCCCGGCCGAGCCTTTTTATAGAGCGGCTATCACTGCACTTCAGGGTCAGTGCCTCGCACACCCCGGCCGCAGCCTTTTTAAGGGGCAGCTATCACTGCACTCCAGTGCGATGGAGGAATCGTTGTGCCTCACTCACCCCGGCCGTAGCCTTTTTATGGGGTGGCTATCACTACTCCAAGACAATGTCGATGCATTACAAAATTCACGCACATAACACGACCCAGTGTCGGACTGAGTCAATTCATTGACCCCGGTTGCACTCGGTGTATGGTAGTCGAATCTGGGCTCAGGCCGACCAAGGCTACCAACAGGGAAAATACGATGTTCTACCTATTATACGTACCTGACTTGTGGGTTCATCCGACTGTAATCCACTAATGCTAATATGAATGAGGGCATAAAATTATACATTAGTATAATTTTACTCGAATCGAAAATGCACGCAACTAAATATTTAATATATGCCACCTTAATTAATTTATTTAATTCCATAAGGTTCAACACTTCTTTATTTAATTAATTATGCTACCTCGTGATTTCTGCACGATTATCATTTATTGATCCATTATTTTACTTTACGAATTTATGATAAGAATAATCGTTTTATTTATCAAATATAAATTTTATATGCTAAAGGTGAAGTCTTTATTAAATATTCCTCATAACTCTTCAATTTAAGTTAATCGCTTTTAAGAAGCCGATTATTTAATTACCGTTTATCCTAATCGAAATTTATTAATTTCATGTAATAATTTATAAATTTATTATTTTGACCACTTAACTCGTATCCCTTTAAATTATTTATTTTAATGATTTTAATACAAGTTGGTATTATTATTATGATTTTTAACTCAACCCGTATCGAGTCAAACAGAAACTACAAAACTGCCATCCTCTTCTTCTTCTTCTTCTTCTTTCCCGTCAGTCTACCCAAAACCAGTCTTCTTCTTCTTTCCCGTCAGCCTTTCTCTTCTCCACCCAAAACCAGTCCAACCTCTTCTCCTTCGACCCAAATCCAGATCATGTCCTTCACCAATTGTTTCCCTTCCCTAGCAATCCAATTGGCAGCAACTGTAACGACCCAGCCCAAAGTGCAACGTAATGGGCTAAGTCATTTCTTTAAAATGGGTACCCCGAAAGTTAAAGATCTATAGTCCATTCCCACTTATAAACAGGATCTTCTCCCAGTAGGTATTAGATGTAGGACTAAGTCGAGGGATCTCACAATCCAGCTACCTTAGGAAATTTCATCCCCGAAATGCCTATTCTTGGCCCGTTGCTAGCCCCAGCCCACGTCCTTTCGGCCCGTGACCGGCAGCCTAGCCAACGTTTCTAGTCTTGGCCCGTTGCTAACCCCAGCCCACGACCATTTTTGGCCCGTGACCGGTAGCCTAGCAAACGTCCCTAGTCCATCCCACCATCTAACACGGAACCAGGTCGGCTCTGATACCATTTGTAACGACCCAGCCCAAAGTGCAACGTAATGGGCTAAGTCATTTCTTTAAAATGGGTACCCCGGAAGTTAAAGATCTATAGTCCATTCCCACTTATAAACAGGATCTTCTCCCAGTAGGTATTAGATGTATGACTAAGTTGAGGGATCTCACAGCAACTATCCAGGGCGACCTTGTTCTCCACCACCAAGGCGACTAACCAGCAGCCATGGCGACCTTGACCTGCTGCTATGGCGACTCCGACGTGGCCAGCAGCACCGCCCAAGGCGACCCCTTCTTCCCGCACAACAATCCAATGCCCAGAAGAAGAGAAAC
>JAURVB010013206.1:0-26398 GCA_033002965.1 Piper betle | reverse complement strand
GGTTAGCCGACCTAACCGGGGCCGGTAACATGCCGGTTCGGTTCACGAGTGTGGACCGGATTTGAAATTACAGATGGTCTTGAGCGGCCACTAGATGGCGGCTGTGGCCGGTCGCCGACGTGGTGCGTGGGCCCTTCGGCATGGCCGCGGCGCTACAGGCGCACGCGAGCCTTCCTGCGTCACAGCGGTCCAGCAGCGGCGGCTGGTCGGGCGGCATGACGACGCCATGGCGGGGCTAGGCGGCGACGCCCAGTGGCAAGGTGACGACGGCGCCGGCGGTGGCGGCACCAAACAGTGGGAGCGGCTAGGGTTTGGAAGGAGAAAGTGTTGGGGGTGGAGAAGAAATGGTTGGGTGGCAAACTTGTAAATAAGACTTGACTCGTCTCCAGTTCGAGTCAAGTGTAATAACTAAGTCGTATTAAATCTTTACAAAAATTCATCAAAATTAGGAAAAATCCCGTAAAATGAAACAAACACTAAAACGTCATAATGATATTCTCTAGAACTATCAACCCACCAAACTGCGCATAATGCATCCTAACGTGGTAAATGGCCTAAAACTAATTCTACAATCCACTATATATATATAAAAAAAAACAACGGGCATACTCTTATATATTCTGATAACTCATTCTATTTTACTATGTTCATGACGTTATCACCCTATACTTCGGTACGCATGACCCTCATAGCTCATACACGCGACCGGCGTCAGCTCAGTACATGTGACCTGAAACTGACTCGACTCGAAAATAACGGTCGAACCAACCAGTTCTGAATATAAAACCCTGACTCAAATTGTGGGTTTTACACGCAGGCTGTCGGCGTGGGCACTACCAAGGGAGCACTGTGGCAGGGGACGGCGAGGGCACTGCGCCCCTGTCCCCGCCCAGGCCATGCCGCCGTGGGCGCTCCCTGCCCGCCCCGGGAGCTCCCTGCCCGCCCGACCCCTGCCGGCTCCCCCACCGGCCAAGGCCCCCTGCCCTCCCCGTCGCTGTCCCTTGGCCCCACACGCCCTACCCCCGCCCCTGCCCCCTACCGCCCCTCCCTCGCCTGCCTCCCCACACGTGCCGCACCCGCCCCAGCCCCCGCAACCATCTCCCGCCCCCTGGCCCCCACCCCCTCACCGCCCCCAGGCCCTTTGGGCCCCCGGCCACCCGCCTGGCCGGCCGGCCGGAGCGAGTTAGCCGACGGTGGGATGGCACCCTGAAACAGAGGGAGGAAGAAATAGGGGAGGATATTTTTGTAATAAAAACTTAACTTGAGTCGGGATCGAGTCAAGTTTATATTAGAAATAAATTTTAAAAAGAATAAAATAATTTCGTTAAAAAAATTGACTCGATCCCGACTTGAGTCAAGTTAATATTATGAAATAAATTTGAAAAAGAATAAAATAATTTCATAAAAAAAACTTGACTCGATCTCGACTCGAGTCAAGTTAATATTATAAAATAAATTTTAAAAAGAAATAAAATAATTTCGTTAAAAAAATTGACTCGATCCTAACTCGAGTCAAGTTAATATTATGAAATAAATTTTTCAAAAATAAAATAATTTCATAAAAAAAATTTGATTCGATCTCGACCATAGTCAAATTAATATTATTGAATAAATTTTTTTAAAAATAACTTTGTAATAAAAACTTGACTCGAGTCGGGATCGAGTCAATAATATGAAATAAATTTAAAAAATATAAAATAATTTTGTAATAAAAACCTGACTCGATCATATGCGGGACCGAGTCAAGTTTTTATTACAAAATAACTTTATTACAGAATAAATTTTTATTAGAAAATAAATTTTTAAAAAAGTAAAATAATTCCGTAATAAATTATTTTAACTCGTGTGAGGATTGAATAAATTGTAATATTAACTTAAGTCGGGATCGGGTTAAGTTTTTATTATGAAATTATTTTATTTTTTTAAATTTATTTTGTAATATTAACTCGAGTCCGATTGAGTAAAATTTTTATTACCAAAATACTCTCCCATGTTTCTTCCTCATTTGTTTTGGCGCGTCACCCCTGCCGAACCTTCTGTCGGCACTGGCCAACAATGTCGCTGCTTCGGGGCTGGATGGGCTTGCTGGGAAATGTGCGGCACCGGTCTCGTGTGGGACCGAATAAAGTTTTTATTACAAATTTATGTTACTTTTTAAAATTTATTTAGTAATATTGACTCGATCTCATGCGGGAACGAGTCAAGTTTTATTACAAAATTATTTTATTTTATTTTTTAATTTATTTCTTAATATTGACTCGATCCCATGCGAGATTGAGTCAAGTTTTTATTATAAAAAATTTTATTTTTTTAATTTATTTCATAATATTAACTCGAGTCTCGGACTGAGTAAAATTTTTATTACGATTCTACCCTCCCCTGTTCCCCCTCCCTCTCCCCCCCTGGGGCAGGGGAGGCAGGCGAGGGCAGCGGCAGGGTGAGGGCAGGGACAAACTGGCAGGGTGGGGGCAGGGGTGGCCGGCGGGACGGGGGCATGGGGTGGGGGGATCGGGCGGGGGCGGGGCGGGCAGGGGCAGGGGAGGCCGGCGGGGCAGGGAGCCGGCGGGGGCAGGGGAGGCCGGCAGGGACAGGAACAGGGGCAGCGGCGGGGCGAGGGCAGGGCGGGGGCAAGGGCAACCAGTGGGATGAGGGCATGGGGCGGCCGGCGGAGCTGCGGAGTGGGCTTTGTGGGTGTCGAGGGGGGCAGGAATTATTGTGGACCGTTGGATTAGATCCAACTGTCCATGTGAGGCAGTGCATATGCGCTGCAAAATAGGGCAGCGCACTGTAGCGCTGCCCTATATATATATATATATATATACAGATAGCTCGGATCAAGCCAGCTCGGATCAAGACCGTCGTAATTTGAAACTGACTTGAGTCTTAAAAGTGACTTTATAGGGGGTAATCGCGGGAAGAAGGTGAAATAGGTCTAAAACCTCTCAACTCAATCGGGTAAAAATTTACGACTCAATCAAGCTGGGCCTACATGAGCAATCTGATTGTCTGATCCCTACGATGTATATAAATAAGATACCCTAAAAATCCCTAATGGATAGTGAATGGTACAATGACATAGATCTTACCCTAAAACCCTGGTTAATACATATAAAAATATGTGTATACCTCATGTATACACTGATGACTCATTCTTTGTTATAGCACGAATAAAGCTACTATCTGCATGTCCAGTATATTAAGCTAGTATAATATGCTCATATGGTCATTTGGGTCCCATACTAATGGTTTAAAAACTGGCTTAGCGCATACTTATTAGAACTAGCTCAAGACTGGCCCGAACTAGGCAAAACTAGAACCGGGTAAAATCCTAACTCGAAGCTAGGGCTTTACAAGCCTGGCCTGAACCGGGTAAGGTAACAAGTAGGTAAAACCTTAACTTGAAGCTTGGGTTTGAAATCGATGAAAATATGTGACCACATTTTAGGTTGCAAATTGGCAACCACATTGCAACGTGTTTGAAATGGCTTAAATTTTTTGACTGCATTGCCACCAGTTTTGTCTGTTGCTTTGTAAATTATAGTATTAGTAATCGATTTCCAACCATTTTTGTAACTGACATTCTGCAACCGACTTTGTCAGTTGCAAATGCAATCACTGATATGTATTTAAAATTTCTGACTATTTTTGGTTGCATTGCAGTCACAAAATGTGAAGTATGAAAAAGAAAATTTAACCTCAGGTGGATGCAAATACAGTCGCTAATGTTTTAAAAAATAAAATTGGGACCAACCGTCCGCAATTGCTATTGGTGAATCAAAACTTTTTAAAATAGAAGTGTCGAAGGTACAATATGCAAACACTTGCCACACTTGAGAGGTGGTAGCCTAAATGGCCATAGCCTCCGAACTTAAAGAATACTTGTTATGTATTGTGTGTTGTTGTGCTTGTATAACTAGATGGGAGGTGGTAGTTTCATGAACATGGCCTTCCTGCATTTGTATTGGTGCATGGGGTGATGCCTTTATATCCTATTGAGTTAGTTTACTATTGTTATTGTTAAATGAGGAGGTTGTATTGTGGGTTATTTTATATATAACTTTTTCGTACAAGCCCATGTCTTGAATATGTTATTTGTAAGGTTGACGTGATGATGTTTGTGCAGCAGAAGTTCCACTTTCATGTGTTTTATCTTTGAAACATTGAGTGGTCAGGACTTTGGCTATGTTTAGAATTTGGTATTAAATTATCGAAATGTTTTTTATGATTTAATATTTTAGTTCAGTTTAAATTTGAATCTAATCAGGTGTTAAAATCAAGTAATACGCACTTTTCAAAAAGGAAATTAGGATTTCAATAATATTCCCACAACTTAATGCTTGTATTTCAAGTATTTTAATGTCATATTGCTTGAATTAGATTTTTCAATATTATTAAGTTATAACTACATGATTTTTTCAATATTAATATTTCTACTTTCTTAATTAGAATTAAGAAAAAGATGAAAAAATAGGATCATTGTGTAAACGGAGGTACGTGATTGTATTATTATACACCTATAGAATGATAAAATCATAAAATATAGAAAACAAATAAGTCACCCTGTTCTTTGAATATTAATGAAAAAATTTTATTTAAGATTAAAAAGAAAAAGTTTATCTTTCATAATACAGCAGAAAATAAAATGAAAATTTCTTAGTTAAATTCGACGTAGCATATTAAATGGGTGGCGACTCGAAAGTGGCCCGCCAGATTGCATTCGCCAGTGGGCCATTTTTTCTTCTAGTTCTTAAATTGTATTCACCTTTTCGTCAAAATAATTTGATGGTGTACCCAGAATTGAACAAATGGTGCACATTCCGAGAGACAAAATCGGGAAAACATACAAACCACATCAAGCTTTTATCGGCCAGTACTTTGACTGACCGACCACCAGATAACGACACTTACTCTAGAACTCCACTTTATGTGCAACTTGATTGAGCTATCTTTATAAATATCCACCAAAGATATGGTTTAATTAAAAAACTTGCTCACATCCAAGAGCATTTTTTAAACGATACCCGTTCGTCAATTTTTCTTAGAAAATAAGTCTTCCCTTTCTCCATTTGAGCGAGATTGAAAATGGTGTTCTGTATCCTTAGGCCAAGTGGCTAAAACAATGCTTTGCTTTCGAAACAACTTGGCCGGACCAACAACTTCGCCTCTCCTAAGATTCTTTTTTGAAAAAAAAATTACCATTTTTTGTCCAAAAAGAAACGAGAAAAGAACACTTGACTCTTTCTGATCGATTATTTTCTGTGCATGGAAGGAAATCAATAGAAGAAATTAGGACAAGTACATCAAGTGTTTGTTGTTACTTTTGCATTTAGTTGAGCTAAAACTCCGTCATATTTTTCTCTTTTTATTTCTATATTCTTGGTTAAGGCCATTGGGTTTAGTTTTAAATACCCTTTAGCCTACCCATTTGTAGGCCCCACATAAACCCAGTCCGGCTGACCCAATTGGTTGAGTATTGTGGTGACCAAACCCGGTTGGGGACGGTTTCGGTCGGTATTGTTAATTTGAATTGGTTTGGAAACCATATACTTGTATCATTAAGACTCTAGTTCTCCGAGTTTTGACTTGTTTGGGAGTTGTGTGGTTGATACGGGTTAGTTTGGGACCGTATTGTAGTAGAGGGATAGTTTTGTATTTTTAATGGATATTTTAGAGCATATAGTCGAGTTCAGAGTTTTTAAAGTTCTGATGACTTGTCGGAGCCTTTTGATATGGATTGGATCCTTCGTTGAACTATTTTGGCCTTCAGTTGTATTTTTCAACTTCCTGATGATTTCCGGACAATATAGACCCATTTGTGATTGTGATTCGTCTCGTCAATAATTTTCCAATTTTAAATTATATATAGGTCTTTAACTGACACGTTATAGATATATGGGCAGGGCCACGTGGCGCCTTGTAATCAGCTGATGTTAAAAAGAGGCTCTTTTGAAACTTGGACGGGGCGTTGGAAATGGACAATATTGAATGCTCATTACTTTCTCCTTACAAGGCCATTTTTGGGTCGACAAGAGCTTGTTGGATTCCTTCTCAAGAGAGCCGAGTGAGGACAAGAAGGTCCACGTCAGATGTCCCATCTCAACGGAAAGCGGCCGCAAAGTTCGTAACTCGATCAAATCTGCATCCGAGAGGGAGATTCGGCAAATTTGGGAGCACCGCCGTGGTCTGCAAAGATCTCCGTTTGGTGTGAGACAAGTTGTCTTTTAGAGGGTTACAAGATTTGTAATTTGATCCAAACACCATGCCCATCCAACGCCAGAGCAGACGCTGGCAACCTCGGAAATTTGGAGCCGGCAATCTGTTTGAACCCAAATATAGCCGCCAGAGCCGCCAGAGTTGGGTTGTTTTCCGGCAAGCCAACGCCACCTCACCGTCATGGTCCTCCTCAATTTATATAATTGATAATTTATAAACAAAAGTATTATTTAAAATACTTGAAAATAATTAAATATAAGTAACCTAAATAATTAAGCGTAATATTTAATTTTATATTTCATGTCATGCATACTTATTTCATATTCATGCATCACATATATTCATCGTAGAGGATAGTACAACTGTCCTCATTGTTAGGCTACTCGGAGTTGTAGCTCTTATTAGGTCTTTAAGGACTCTCTTCTACTCTGATCTTTTATTTAACTCACATAATTTAATTTATATAGTAGAACATGTTTAGTGGCATTTTATTAAATCACACTATTAATAGGTCACTCGATCAATCTTCTAGATTAATAAAACCTCATAGGTGATATCCTTTGATGTGATTTTAAAAGTTATAAGATCTAGTTCAAAATCACACTTAGTGCTATTAGAAATGTTCATACTCAAATGTTGTAAATATATTACATTTTTGGATTTTAACTTGCAAGAAAGATGGATAGAATGTATGACATCATTGAGGGGCTAATTAGTGTCCACCTGTGCTGCTTGGTCATGATCTTATATATATGATATCAGCTTGCTACCTGTTAGTAGTGTATATATCAACTGTATATTTTGGCATATACGCCTCTGTCAAGTATATCCATACTTACAATGCTATAGTGATTATTAGCTAGGTCATATTGCTATATTACCTACATGTTACAATGAGCTACTACCTGGTTCATGTTTACGGTTATCGCTGATTGTGATTATGATTAGGCCTTATTGGCCATATGCTTATGATCAATGTGTAATGGAGAAGTTGTTCCTTTCCAATATCTTATAGATGACTATTTAATCCATTTGTCAGTACTATAATTTTTCCTATTAGTTATTTGAAAATCAATGACACTCGTTGTTGACACATTTTCTTATATTAAGTAGGTTAGCATGCTTGGCATTGGTCGGTGAAGTTGGGTTGATCACGAGGACCCTGGTGGATGCTAGCTAGTTTTTTGGTGTGGTGGGTTTTGGCGGTGTTTGTGTTTTGTCCCTTGTGGGTGGACTTTTATTATTTTTTCTATGTATGATATATTTATGTTGATGTCTTGAGACTACGGACCATATGATGATGTTTTGGATGTCTGACCTTGATATTTGTGTTGTGACTCGTGCTAGGTTGTGCCTTGTGATATGACATTATGATAGCTTACTAGCTTTTCTGTTGTAACACCCCAAATCCGGTTCACGCTCGTGAACCAAACCGGCATGTTACAGGCCCCGTTTAAGTCAGCTAACCCGAACCTAACTCATTCGAATCCACTCTCGGCATCTTAAGATGAAGATACGATCCGTCATGAATGAATAAATGCACAAAATCCTAACATGGTACAACATGAATGACATGTAAATTAAATTTCACACCATCACAATTACGAGCAAAATCGATGAAAATTCTAAAGTAAAAAACTGACAGAGTCTCCCCTAAAAGTGCAATTATCGGCCCATGTAACACCCCAAATCCGGTTCACGCTCGTGAACCGAACCGGTATGTTACAGGCCCCGGTTAGGTCGGCTAACCCAAACCTAACTCATACGGATCCAATCTCGGCATCTTAAGATGAAGATACAACTCTCAAAGCATGGATGAATACACAAACCCTAACATGGTACTACATGAATGACATGTAATTCAAACACACACCAATACATATGTATATATCAACAATTTTAATCCCACATAATCTAATATACCGTATATTCATTATAAAACTTGGGCCACACTTCTGTTGCGCACTCTAATCACATCTCACCTCTTGTCATCATGTCTTAGCTTTTCATCATGTCATAACATCATATTTTAACAACTAATCACGTCACATCATCATGTTTCAAGCATTTATTCACACCATATAATAAGATCATAACACAATATAAACACTCAATTAACTGACATGTGTGCAAGCGACAACAGTGCTCCTCCGTCCAAACTGGCTCCTCCAACTCGTAATTGTTACCTACATATAGTATAAAAACACGTTAGTAACAAGTGTTACTGGTCCGAAAAATAAAATAACTATAACAAGCTGGCTATGAGAGCAAACTCTCATATAAAAGAAAACATCATATACTCCATGTGAACACTCTGAAGGGCACTACTAAGGAGCCACTGGGCTGCAGACCTGGTAGCATCCCGAACTTACTGATCTGCTGCTGATACTATGCCGCTCTCGGCACTTCTTTTTCAGTACTTCTCGTGAAACTTTATCCTAAGCCCTCTCCTTACCTCCATATTTCTCCTGGCCTTGAGCACGAAGGCCGAGTACTCTCAGGCAATCGCCTTTAGTACCCTTTGAACCACAAGTTCGGACATGCGCTGTACTAAACAGTACCCGTAAACCTCCACGTTCTTCGGGTGTGAGGAACTCAAACACGGAGTTGTCAGGATCCCTCGTGTAATGACCCAGGAAAAATAAATAAATAAATAAATATATATATATATATATATATATATATATATATGTATATATTCGACGCGGTGGGATCGAACGTTGGTATCCATGAATTTATTTAAATTATTTACCCGCTACCCGGTTAATTATCAATTACCCGGTCAAGTGGAAAGTATTAGTTAACCGGTTAAGTATTTTTACCCGGTTAAGTAAACCATACCATTTAACCGTTTAAACTAGTAAAGTGAACCGTATCACTTACCCATTTACCCGGCAACGAAGTGTGTTTTCATAAACCCTAGGCCTTCTTTCATTTTATAAGGAGAAGGAGGGGGGGCGTCATGCACATAAGCTCCTTGGACAAACGCCGGCTTCCCCATTGTTTTGGTAAGTTTCTTCCTCTCTTCTTCTTAGTTTGCATGCATACATATGATCAAAGATTATAATACAAGATAATCATGGAAACTAAGACCTGAAATCAACAAGAAAAAGGGAGGATGTAACTGGATTAGAACCAGGAATTCACCCACGAACATAAGTTGCTGCCGTGCAGCAATTCTTGTGTGTTTGTGATTAATTACAGCAACAAGTCATAATCTTTTGCTAATCAGTTGCTGCATCAACGTCCTTACTCATGTTGTAGTAATTAAAGGTGAGATTTCATAGAATTTACAGCCAAGAATGGTAGCACGTCCTGCTGAAATTGCCAAGGATGGTAGCACGTCCTGCTGAATTGCAGCAACAGCACCATGGCGTTTGTGTCACGACCAGTTGCATATACCACGCTGTAGGGTAGTGTTTCTCTTCTTCTGGGCGTTGGGTTGTTGTGCGGGAAGAAGGGGACGCGTGGGGCGGTGCTGCTGGCCACGTCTGAGTCGCCATAGCAGCAGGTCGAGGTCGCCATGGCTGCTGGTTCGTCGCTGTGGTGGTGCAGTCGCCCTTTGATTGTTGCTGCTAATTTGGTTGCTAGGAAAGGGAGACAATGGGTGAAGGATAGGATCTAGATTTTGGTCGAAAGAGAAGAGCTTGGTGCTGGTTTTGGGTGAAGAGAAGAATGGTGACGGGAAGAAGAAGAAGAAGAAGAAGAAGAATGGCAGTTTTGTAATTTCGGGTTGACTCGATATGGGTTGAGTTAAAAATCATAATAATAATACCAACTCGTGTTAAAATCATTGAAATAATTAATTTAAAGGAATATGAGTTAAGTGGTCAAAATAATAAATTTATAAATTATTACATGAAATTAATAAATTTCTGATCACGATAAACGGTAATTAATTAATCGGCTGATTAAAAGCAATTAACTTAAATTGAAGGGTTATGAGGAATATTTAATAGAGACTTCACCTTTATCATATAAAAGTTATATTTGATAAATAAAACGATTATTCTTATAATAAATTCGTAAAGTAAAATAATGGATCAATAAAAGATAATCGCGTAGAAATTACGCGATAGCATAATTAATTAAATAAAGAAGTGTTGAACCTTATCGAATTAAATAAATTAATTAATGTGGCATATATTAAATATTTAGTTGCATGCATTTTCGACGCGAGTAAAATTATACTAATGTATAATTTTATGCCCCGTTCATATTAGGGTTAGCGGATTACAGTCGGACGAACCCGCAAGTCAGGTACGTATAATAGGTAGAACATCGTATTTTCCTTGTTGGTAGCCTAGGTCGGCCTGAGCCCAGATTCGACCACCATGCACGAAGTGCAACCGGGGTTAAAGAATTGACTCAGTCCGACACTGGGTCGTGTTATGTGTGTGAATCTTGTGATGCATCGATATTGTTTTGGAGTAGTGATAGCCGCCCCATAAAAAGGCTACGGCCGGGGTGAGTGAGGCACAGCGATTCCTCCATCGCACTAGAGTGCAGTGATTGCCGCCCCATAAAAAGGCTACGGCCGGGGTGTGTGAGGCACTGGCACTGAGTGCAGTGATAGCCGCCCCATAAAAAGGCTACGGCCGGGGTGTGTGAGGCACTGGCACTAGAGTTGGCAGTGAGAGCTTCCCCACAAACGGGGCATAGCGATCACCTGAGTGCAGTGATAGCCGCCCCACAAAAAGGCTACGGCCGGGGTGTGCAAGGCATTGGCACTGGAGTGCAGTGATAGCCTCCCCATAAAAAGGCTACGGCCGGGGTGTGCGAGGCACTGGCACTAGAATTGGTAGTGAGAGCTTCCCCACAAACGGGGCATAGCAATCACCCGAGTGCAGTGATAGCTACCCCACAAAAAGGCTACGGCCGGGGTGTGCGAGGCACTGGCACTGGAGACGGTAGTGGTAGCCTCCCCATAAAAAGGCTACGGCCGGGGTGTGCGGATCACAGCGGACACCTCCTCCGCATTGTTTTGGAGTATAGCGGAATCGCTCCACCGCATATTAAAATAAATATATGAAAATGGTGGAATGTACTTGTTTGTTTTATCTATTATACTACTTAGTGTTGTAATCACTAACGCGGAATTGCCTCCGCAGGTGTGCAGATCCGAGATTAGATGATTGACAACTAGAGCATGGAGCAAAGTAATATGAGGACTCCTTTTTGTTATTTAATTGAGGAATAAGTGTGGCTGCTGGGAAACGGTCCAAGACTGTGGGATTTTATTATAAGTTATGATTTCTAATAATGTTTGACATAATTGCTTTAATTTTGAGTAACACCTAGCCAGTTAGGCCCACAATATTATCATGAAAAATGGCGGGTCGTTACACCTCGAGATGGACCCGTTATGACCGGCACGGATCCAGACACACCGCTGTGACTGTTTCACGACATCCTCTAACTGGTACGTACAGCGATATCTCCATCTCTCGTCTCACAGAAATGCGATATATACTATATATATATATAGGGCTTTGGTAGGGAGTTATATAATAGGCCCGAAGTGCATCTATGGTGGATCTTGTTTTCGAAATCAACCTCGAGGGATCTCATCCTCGAAGGGTTATTAATCCGGATAAACTGTTCGGCTAGATTGGCCGAGCTTAAGCGGGATCCAATAAAATGCCACTTAAACCCGTCCTGCAAATGATAAGATAAACATACAATAGAAAAGAGCGTAAAACAGAGACGAGTCCTAAACGGACCTGGTAGAAGCTCCAAGCAGTGTCATCGTGCCTAGGCGGCGAGCTCCTACTCCGTACCTACACATCAAAACTAAATACTAACGCCCGCTAACTAAATGATGAATCAAACTCGTCATGATCAAACACGTTCAATGCAACGAATCAAATAATCAACAACATAATGCAAAGTAATTCTAACTAATCCTTATTCACACCAATTCTACTGTGTTATTTCCTAAGTTACGTCGTACTCGATTATCATGCTCAAATTTACTTTAGTCTCATCTAGATCACTTTATCCTACCATGCCCTGGTCGATCACATCATGCACATCTTTACTTCATTCATAGTCTGGCATTCATCATGACAACTACTCAATTCTAACATGCTATACTAACAATCATCATCAATTTTAAATAACTCAAATCGGAGGTAATTATACCTCACGTCGTCGGCAATCGGCGACGGCTAGGGCTTCTGTTGCGGTCTCGGAACTCGAATTCGGCGCTCATCAGTCGTCCGAAGCACGATCATGTCTCGACTGGCTGAGCCTCGCGGAAGATCCGGAGAACTCCAGCGAGTTCCAGAAATTCCTGTTTTCCGGCGAGTTCTCAGGCAGCTATTGGCGGTTTTCCGGCAGCTTCGCAGTGGTTTTCCGGTCGACAGTCGCCGCGCGGCGTCTAGTGGCCGGAAAGTGGTCGTGTTGGGTACCCTCGGAACCGGCTTGGTGAGCCCAAGCTCATTTATGAGGCCAACGCGGCCAATGGAGGTGGCTACTCGCTGGAAGGTGGCAAAACAGAGCTGGCGGCGATGGCCTCCGTTCCAGTTCGGGGAAGGTCGCTGGAAGGGCTGAGGGTGCTAATGCAACCGACTGATCGCGGCGGCGCTGGTCGCCGACGGCGGAATCGGAGACGGGAGCCAGTAACTTCGGGCATGGCGTCGCGGCGTGGGCTTCCTCGCGTCGCGGCGGCCCAATGGGGGCCGCACGGGTCGGGGCGAGCACAACAAACTGTAACACCCCCCAATCCGGTTTACTCTCAACCTCGGACCGGAACTGTTGCAAAGGATCGAACTACTCGTAACCCGATTAAGTTGGCTGACCCAAACCTAAACGGCTACGACATGACCCTCTCGACGTCTCAAGATGGAGCACGCCGCTAATGCGCAAACAATATATGAATGAGATGCAAAACCCTAACAGGATACTACGTGAATGTCATGATAATCACCGCACACCAAAATAATTAAAACAACAATAAAATTCATAAAATCTAAAATAAAACGGACAGAGCCTCCCCTAAAAGTGCAATAAGGGGATGACCTGTTAAAATACAGCACAATAAGTATATACATAAAACCACAATTTATATCACATTAGACTTCAAATCAACTATACATATCGTAATTGGCAACTAGCCCACTTGCAATTCCTGTTCATCGTGTTTTTGTCCATTTCAAACTCACATAGCTGATCATCCTGGACATTGGAACTTTTCCAAAACATTTCTAAGAAGATTCATACATTTCTAAACAAGATCTATAAGTCTCTTAACTCATGCATATGTGCACAACATGTATATCACAATCATCATTCAACCCACATCATATCTTACACAAAAATCGGCGCGGCACCAGGTATGCGTGTGCAATGCAAGCGCTACTCCTTCGTCGAGGCCGGCATACACCAATCCTCATCCTCACCTACATATAGTAGAAAAACGTCAGCAACGGGTGTCACTGGTCCGGAAATAACTAATATCAAACTGGAACATGAGAGCAAACTCTCATGGAAAGCAAACCATCATATATATCTTCCTCAAGAACTCTCATAAGGGCAACTATAAAGGAGCCGTCGAGCAACTGACTCAACAGCATCCCAATCTATCTGGTACTGTGCCACTCACGACACTTCTTTTTCAGTACTTCACGTAAAACTTTTATCCTAAGCCCTCTCCGAACCTCCATATTACTCCTGGTCTTGAGCACGTAGACCGAGCACTCTCAGGCGGTCGCCTTTAGTACCCTTTGAACCACAAGTCCGGACATGCACTGTACTAAACAGTACCCGTAAACCTCCACGTCCTCCGGGTGTGAGGAACTCAAACGCGGAGTTGTCAGGATCCCTCGGGAATGGAACAGTCCGCTGGCACTAATCCAGAGCCCGCTTTGACTGGCACGGCATCCGCTCATGGTACGTGCAGTCGACTCATCTTCTCTTGTCTCACTGAAAACTCGATGAAACTATTTATAGGGCTGGGTCGGGATTTATTATAATAGGCCCGAAGGCAACTTGAGGTGGATCTTATTTTCGAAAACAAACTCGAGGGATCTCATCCTCGAGGGTTATTAATTCCGAAAAACATCGACCAGGTGACCCGTGTTAGGTGGGGTCCAATAAATCATCCACCTGACACGTCCTACGATCAATAAATCAAATCACCGATAGAATGGAGCGATAAAACCTGAGAAGCGTGTCCTAACGGACCTGTCAGAAGCTCCAAGCGCAGTCTCGTGCCTAGACGGCGAGCTCCTGCAACGTACCTACATGAACATAACTATTTACTAACGCCCATACATATATGATGCACGCTTATGTAACTAATATATCCACATGCATACAATCATCTAATCAAACATGACAATTATTTCGACAATTTCCCTACATCTCTAATTGTCAAGCAAGTTAATAATTTTATCATTTCATATGTTACTTATTACCTAGCACTTTTAATTCCAATTTCAAAGCATACCTATTCTAATTAGGTGACAATGGTTTAATCGATTTAATCTGTTTAACTTAATGTTAGCATGCAAAACCTAATTCATACATATTCATAAATTAACTAGTTAACAAGCATTTAATTAACTATACAATAGTTTACTAACAATTTCATAATGTTAGCATGCAAAAACCTAATTCATACATATTCATCAATTAACTAGTTAACAAGCATTTAATTAACTATACAATAGTTTACTAACAATTTCATAATGTTAGCATGCAAAACCTAATTCATACATATTCATGAATTAACTAGTTAACAAGCATTTAATTAACTATTCAATGGTTTACTAACAATTTCATTACTAAGCATTCACATCATACAACACAATTCACCCTAATCATCACATGTTTATCATAATCACGATTAATTAAACTAAAATCATGAAGTTAATACAATTAATTCTAATATGCTACTATGACCACAACATTTATGTAATAATTCTAAAAAAAGAAAGAAGAACCACCTCGCGATCGGCGCTGAAATCGGTGCCGACGGACGAAGGCGGCGATTTTCCGGCGACTATGCCGGCGGTTTTCCGGCAGCTCCGGTGGTTTTCCGGTGACTGCTCCGGCGAGGCAATCGGGGGTAGGGGTTAGCACTGCCTCGGTGAGCTGAACCCAATGGCGGTGACGAGGAGGGCAGCCGCGGCGGCGATGGTGAAAAGCGTTGGGGTTTGGGGAGGAAGATGGGTGTATAGGGCGATGGCAAGGTTGTAAATAAAACTTGACTCGACACCGGCTCGAGTCAAGAATGATAACGGACTCGGAATAAATTCTAGAAAAATCCAGAAAAATTGGGAAAAATCCCATAAACTCAAACAAAACATCACAACATCCAAATGACATGTTGTATAACTAATAACCCACCCGAATACCATCTAACGCGTCCTAATGCGTTATTCGGCCTAAACTAATTCTACGGCCACAACATAAAAATAAAATAAAATCATCAACTGTATACTCTCATATCTACTGATAACTCAGTCTGCTGATGCGTATCTGATGCTATCATCAATACTTGGGTATACATAAACCCTCATAGCACGAGCGCACGGTCGGCCTCGGCCCCGCACACGTGTTCTGAAAGCTGAACCGACTCAAACTACGGTCAAACCGACCGGCTAACGACTATAAAACCCTGACTCGAGTCGCGGGTTTTACAGTTCTCCCCAGCTCCAGAGCCCGCTCTTCCGAGCACATGCCCTATCTGAAGGCGTGGTCATCAGTAACCCTCATTCCATCTCTCACAGAAAACGCAAAAACTATATATATATAGGCTTGGGTTGGGATTTATACAATAGGCCCGAACGCATCGTGAGTTGGATCTGAAGGTCGAAAACTACTCGAGGGATCTTATCCTCGAGGGTTATTAATCCAAAAAGAACCGTTGGCTAAATGGCCCGAGTTAAGTGGGATCTGATAAAATGCCACTTAACTCGTCCTGCACATAATAAATAAATACACAATAGAATAGCGTAAAAATAGAGAACGAGTCCTAAACGGACTTGGTAGAAGCTCCAAACAGGTCCACGCGCCTAGGCGGTGAGCTCCTACACCGTACCTACACAATTAAGCTAAAAACTAACGCCCGCATGATGAATCACACATCCTATAGCATGCACACACAATCAACACAATCACGCATCAATCAACACACATCAACCTATATCAATCCTAGCAAGTCTACTTAGGCTAGTTTGCATTAGATCATGATCATTACCTAGTTACCCTAATTAGTTTCTTAGACTCCATTTTTAACACCACTCAATCAAACAAATTTCATATTTTATTCTTAATCAAATATACATTTATATATATTATTATAACACACAATTCACCGATCCTAGCATGCAATTCTAATAATCAATACTTTCAAATAATTGAGTTAAAATAAATTATACCTCGCGTCGTCGAAAATCGGCGACGGCTAGGGTTTCCGTTTCGTGGCTCGAAACTCGAATTCGGCACCTAGCAGCGTCCGAAGTCTGATTAGATTGGACTGGGTGCGTTCGGTGGATGATCCGGCGAATTTCCCATGAATCTAATTTTCTGGTGGTTCCGGCGGTTTTTCGGCGAGGGTCGGTAATTTTTCGGCAGATTTCGGTGGTTTTCCGGCGATGGTTTGGGACGGGGCAATCAGGGGGTCTATCGGCACCAGCTCGACGAGCTTGGTTCAATGGTGGTGTCAAACAAAGCAGTCGGGGCGCCGATGGCTGTCGGCGGCAGCATTGAAAATGGGCGGCGGTGGTGGCGTGCTTCGATCAGGGCTGCGGCCGGCCTCGATGGTGCTCGGGATGGTGGGGGAAACGTCGGCGATGGCAAGAGGGTGAGACTGGTGGTCACAGTGGCGGCGACGGCGACCGAACGGCGGCGAAATCTGGCCCGGAGCGGAGATGGCCGAGGCGGCTTCGTGGCATTGCGGTGGCACGCCGGCAGGCGATCGGTGGCCGGGGTCGGTCGGGGCGGCACAGCGACGGCGCGACAAGGCGGAGCGGCGTCGATCGGCGGCAGGGCGACGTCGGCGGCGGTGGCGGCACACAGCGGCGAGGGTTTTGTGAGGGTAAGTGTCGGGAGGGAGAAAATATACTCTAGTGGCAGTTTCGTAATTAAGTATTGACTCGATTCCTACTAGATTCAAAATAATAATTAGTTCGTAATAAATTCTAAAAAAATCTAGAAAAATATGGAAAAATCCCATAAAATAAAACAAACACAACAACATCCAAATGACATGCTCTATAACTAATAACCCACCAGAATATAATCCAACGCGTCCTAATGCGTTATTCGGCCTAAAACTATTCTACGATCAAATAAAAATAACAATCAATACTGTATACCTCCATATACTTGATAACCCATTTTTCATCATCTTTTAGACGTTATCATCGTACACTTGAGCATACATGACCCTCATCGCTCATAACTCACAGTTGGCCTCAACTCAGCTCACGGTCCATGAAGCTGACTCGACTCGAACCGACGGTTGAACCGATTGGTTCACTCCCGTAAAACTCTAACTCGAGTCACGGGTTTTACAACCTTCCCTTCTTAGAAAAGTTTCATCCTCGAAATTTTAACCAAGGAAGTTTCAACCATGTTCCTCATCTAAATGTACATGTTGGCGTAGTACCTGGTTGTGAAGCTGGTTGCTCGAACAACTTCGGGTATCGCTTCCTCATCTCATCTTCTCGTTCCCACGTAGCTTCTTCAACTCCTCGTCGGGTCCATTGCACTCGTACTAGGGGAACTTCTTTTCTTCGGAGAATCTTCACTCTTCGGTCCACGATTTGGACTGCTTCCTCTGGATACGTCAGGTCCAGTTGCAGCTCTACCTCTTTGAAGCTGACAACATGAGAGTTGTCAGGGTGATACTTCTTCAACATTGACACATGGAAGACATCATGCATGGCTGATAGGTGAGGAGGCAATGCTAGCCTATATGCCACTGGTCCAATGCGCTCAATCACGTCAAAGGGTCCAATATAGCGCGGACTGAGTTTCCCTCGCATCCCGAATCTCGTGTTTCCCTTAGTCGAAGAGACCTTCAGGAGAACGTGATCTCCTAACGCGAAATGAACCTCACGTCTACGCTGATCTGCGTAACTCTTTTGTCTATCTTGAGCTGACCTCATTCTTCTTCTAATCCTCATTACCACCTTTTGTGTCTGCTAGATCATTTCTGGCCCAACTACCACTAGTTCGCTGCCCTGCACCCAACACATTGGGGATCTGCTTGGTCTGCCGTACAATGCTTCGAACGGTGCCATTCCAATCGTGGCCTGATAGCTGTTGTTGTAGGAGAATTCCACCAGAGGTAGGTGTTCTTCCCAACTCCCTCCGAAATCCAGGATACATGCGCGAAGCAAGTCTTCCAGGGTCTGTATGGTTCTTTCCGTCTGTCCGTCTGTTTGAGGATGGAAAGCTATGATGAATCTCAATTCTATGCCCATAGCTGCCTGAAAAGCCTTCCAAAATCGTGATGTGAACCTCGGATCCCTGTCTGATATGATCTCCCGTGGTACGCCGTGTAACCTGACTATCTGATCTCTGTATAGCATAGCCAATGTGGTCAGTGGGTAATCCATCCTGATCGGTATGAAGTGTACACTCTTTGTAAGTCGATCCACTATGACCCATGTCACATCCTTTTGTTGGCGAGTCTTAGGTAAACCAACTACAAAGTCGTAAGCTACACTCTCCCACTTCCACTCTGGGGTTTCCAACGGTTGTAGCATTCCACCTGGACGTACGTGCTCGGCTTTCACTTGCTGGCATACCTAACATCTAGCCACTGTATCGTATACTTCTTTCTTCATTCCTGGCCACCAATAGGTTCGTCGGACATCGTGGTACATCTTCACTCCACCTGGGTGTACTGAGCATCTCGACGTGTGAGCTTCGTGAAGAATAGTACTTCGAAGTCCGGGATACTTTGGAACATTAAGCACGAATAGTCGGCCTCTCAATTTGACTAATCCGTTTGTATCCTTGGCCAATTCTTGATGTGTTTCGTGTTCCAACCACTGCTTCAACTGCGGATCTGCCTCCTGTGCAATCCAAATCTGCTCAAGCACGCTTGGCTGAATCGTAAGTCGCGCCATCATCCCAACTAACTGTCTCTAGCTCGTAGTGTGCTCGGTCACTGACAATGCTGCTAATCCTGCGGTGTACAAGAATCCTGGCTTCCTGCTCAATGCATCGGCTACCACATTCGCCTTGCCTTCATGGTATGCTATGTCGACCTCGTAATCAGCTAACATCTCCAACCATCTCCTCTGTCTGCTATTCAGATCCTTCTGCGTGAAGATATATTTCAGACTCTGGTGATCAGTTAGAAGTCTGAAAGATGTTCCATATAGATAGTGCCTCCATATTCTGAGAGCGAATATGACTGCAGCAAGCTCTAGGTCATGAGTAGGATAGTTACGCTCATGCACCTTGAGCTGACGAGATGCATAAGCAATAACCTTATCCTTCTGCATCAAAACACAACCTAAGCCAATCCCTGAGGCATCAGTATACACTACAAAATCCTCATGTCCCTCAGGCAATGCGAGGATAGGCGCCGAAGTCAACCTCTCCTTTAGCATCTTGAAACTCCGCTCACATTTGTCTGTCCATATGAACCGTTCCTCTTTCCTACTCAGTCGCGTCAGAGGGGCTGCTATGGAAGAGAAGTCTTGAATGAACCATCTGTAGTATCCAGCCAATCCCAGAAAACTTCGAACCTCCGTAGGTGTCTTCGGTTGTTCCCACTGCACTACTGCCTCTATCTTAGCTGGATCCACTGAGATGCCTGATGCTGAGATGATGTGGCCAAGAAAATTCACCTCTGACAACCAGAAACTGCGACTTCAAAAATTTCCCATACAACCTATGCTCTCTCAGTGTTTGCAACACAATCCTCAGGTGTTGCACATGTTCTTCCTTAGATGAAGAATATACCAGTATGTCATCCACAAAGATGATCACAAACTGGTCCAAGTACTGATTGAACACTCTGTTCATCAAGTCCATAAATGTTGCTGGAGCATTGGTCAATCTAAACGGCATGACCAGAAACTCGTTGTGCCCATATCTCGTCCTGAACGCAGTCTTCGGGATGTCTTCTGCTCTAATCCTCAGTTGGTAGTATCCTGATCTCAAATCAATCTTCAAAAAGACAACTGCTAAGCTCAACTGGTCAAATAAATCATCAATACGAGGAAGAGGGTATCTGTTCTTAACCGTTGCATGGTTTAGCATCCTATAATCTATGCATAACCGCATGCTTCCATCCTTCTTCCTCACAAATAGCACTGGTGTGCCCCAAGGGGAAACGCTCGGTCTGATGAGTCCTTGGTCCAACAGTGTCTGTAGCTGTTCCTTCAGTTCCTTGAGCTCCAGAGGTGCCATCCTATACGGAGCTCTCGAAGTTGGGGCTGTGCCAGGCGTCAACTCGATGGCAAGATCCACCTCTCTGTCTGGCGGCAATCCAGTAATCTCCTCAGGAAATACATCTGTAAATTCGCGAACCACTAGAATCTCCTCTATACTCGGTTGTTCCCCTGGTCCACTCTGCTCAGTCAAAACTAACGCTGCCATTATCAGTTCACTGCCTCTGTCCAGTTGTCTCACTACACTCTGATAGGATATCCATCCTTGCTCCCTATCTCGGCCCTGACCTTGGAAGAAAAAATGGCGCCTTTCATGGCAGAAAGTCACAGTCTTCCTTCGACAATCTATCACTGCTCCTTGCTTGGACATCCAATTCATCCCAAATATCACATCAAATTCTTGTAGCTTTGTAACGACTTAGCCTAAAGTGCAACGTAATGGGCTAAGTCATTTCTTTAAAATAGGTACCCCGAAAGTTAAAGATCTCTAGTCCATTCCCACTTATAAACAGGATCTTCTCCCAGTAGGTATTAGATGTGGGACTAAGTTGAGGGATCTCACAAGCTTGAATAGTATCAAATCGGCTACAAGCTGTCGCTGTTGAATCTCAACAAGGACATCACACACACACTCGCCCATAGCTATTACACTACCGGCGGGGGTGGACACTAACAGTGAATGTCCTAACTCCTCTATCTTATATCCTATCCTATTAGTGTGCATGTACGAAATGAAGGAGTGCGTACATCTAGAATCAAACAAGACACGTGCAGGTATAAGGCATACGGAAAGCGTACCTGTCACGACCGTTGTATCCTCAAGGGCCTCTGCTACGGTGGCTGCGTATATCCTTGCTGGTTGCTGCTGCTCTAGTGAAGATGGTGCGGCCTGATTCTGAGCTAACTGTGGCTGTGGCTGTGCCCTACCCGTCTACTTCCTAGTCTGTCCTGCAGCCATGTACCCTCTCTGATCTGGTCCCCTTTGCTGCCGTCTCGGTGGTTGTTGGTCTCCACCTCTCTGGCCTTGTCCATGGCCCTGTTGGCCTCTCTACTGTGACTGCTGCTGGGGAGCTGGAAGTGCAAGTCTCTGATGAGGCGCTGGGAGTGTCAACTGCTGGCCCTGGCTAGTCGGACACATTGCAGCCCTATGTCCCGGTTGACCGCAACTGTAACAGGCCCTAGTGCCTCCTCTGCACTCTGCGGCCCTATGTCCTGGAGGACCGCAGTTGTAACAAACCCTAGTGCCTACTCTGCACTCTGCGGCTCAGTGCCCTGGCTGAGCGCAATTGTAGCATACATTTCTGCTTGCTCTGCACTCTCCCCAATGATGGCGTTGGCAACTCTGACAGAATGGGGCTCTGCTGCCCTGTACCTGGCCGTCCATGGCTCTCATTTCTACTAGAGCATCTACACGTCGTCTCTGTTGTGCCCCCTGCTCTGGCTGATATGGCCTCGGATGTTGCTTCCTCTGGTCGACATCTCGATGTGGTCATGTACCTATCACCCGCTCTGCTTCACTTGTAGCTCTCACTACATCACCGACGGTAGTAAACTTCCTATCCAAGTATGCCATCCGAATCTCATGATGGAGGCCTTCATAGAAGCGCTCTATCCTTCTTCCTTCGGTTGGAACCAAATCTGGTGCAAATCTCTCCAACGCTCTAAACCTCGTCTCATACTGTACTACGGTCATAGGCCCTTGCCTCAACATCTGGAACTCTCGTTCCTTCCTTCTCCTAACATCTGGTGGAAAATACGTTCCATCGAATTCCACTCTGAATTCCTCCCAAGTGATGTCCTGAGGCTGGCGATGAGCAAATACAAAATTCTGCACCGAACTCCACCATATCCTCGCTTCGTCTTGGAATGCTCCTGTGACGACGCACACTCTGTGTTCTACAGTGCATGCCATACTATCAAACACTCCTATGGCCGACGATATCCATAAGAATGCCTCCTCAGCATCCAACTTCCCAAAGAAAGGTCGTCCGCCATTTTTCACGAATCTCTCATATTTCCACAATTCCAAACTCCTCACGTCTACAGATCTGTTTGATCTCTCTACTTCCTCATAATGGGGAAATTGTAATCCCGTACCAACTGGTACACTGTCACCTCCAAGTGCTCCACTCCCCCTGCGGTCTACCCGCTACCTGCTATCACGGGTCCACTGACGTCCTGTATCATCCTTGCCTGAAGTGGGGCCACCAAAGGAGCTGTTGCGGGGGTAGCTCCCTGTTGCAGCGGTGGAGGAGGAGGCGGTGGTGGAGGGCCCATGGGCGCCACTGGCTCTCCTTGCGCCTCTTCATCCACGACTGGTATCTTCTCTACTCTAGCCACTGACAGAGCTATCTGTCTGAGCTCTCTCCTAAATTCCTCCCGATTCTGCTTGTAACACCCCAAATCAGGTTCACACTCGTGAACCAAACCGGCATGTTACAGGCCCCAGTTAGGTCGGCTCACCCAAACCTAACTCGTGTGGATCCAATCTCGGCGTCTTAAGATGAAGATCCAACTTGCTATATGCATGTATGAATACATAAAACCCTAATAGGATACTACATGGATGACATGCAACCAATTTTTCACACCAACACAATTACAATCAAAATTAGTAAAAATTCTAAAACGAAAGGGAAAGAATTTCCCCTAAAAATGTAATTAGGGGCCACCCTCTCAAAATCATATATTCAAGCATATATACGCACAGTAACAATAGCATTTACATAGAATTCTAATCTAGTATATTCATCATTCTCTGAACATTGGGTCCTAACCCATCACACTTTTGCTGCGATACTCTGATCATTTCATTTCATGTCATTGTCATGCCTCAAATATTTAATCATAGCATGTTTATAAAATAACATCATAAACAAAACATTAAACATTCAATCACCGAATGTGTGCGTGTAGAAGACCTTATTGCTCCTCCGTCCTAGCCGGCACATCCATCTCGTTCTTATCACCTACATATATATAAGAAAAATGTCAGTAACAAGCGTTACTGGTCCGAAAAGAAAATAACTATAACAAACTGGCTATGAGAGCAAACTCTCATATGAAAGAAAACAACATATACTCCACGTGAACACTCTGAAGGGCACTACTGAGGAGCCACTGGGCTGCAGACCCGGTAGCATCCCGAACTTACTGATCTGCTGCTGGTACTATGCCGCTCTCGGCACTTCTTTTTCAGTACTTCTCGTGAAACTTTATCCTAAGCCCTCTCCTTACCTCCATATTTCTCCTGGCCTTGAGCACGAAGGCCGAGTACTCTCAGGCAATCGCCTTTAGTACCCTTTGAACCACAAGTCCAGACATGCGCTGTACTAAACAGTACCCGTAAACCTCCACGTTCTTCGGGTGTGAGGAACTCAAACGTGGAGTTGTCAGGATCCATCGGGAGTGGAACAGTCCGCTGGCACTAATCCAGAGCCCGCTTTGACTGTCATGACATCCTCTGCATGGTACGTACAGTTGATTTCTCCATCTCTCGTCTCACTGAAAATGCGAAAACTACATATATATAGGGCTGGGTAGGGATTTATATAATAGGCCCGAAGGCAACTTGTGGTGGATCTTGTTTTCGAAATCATCCTCGAGGGATCTCATCCTTGAGGGGTTATTAATCCGGAAAACTATTTGGTTAAATGGCCCGAGTTAAGTGGGATCCGATAAAGCGCCACTTAACTCGTCCTGTAGGCATTAAAACAAACATACAATAGAAAAGAGTAAAACATACGAGTCCTAAACGGACCTGATAGAAGCTCCAAGCGTGTCATCGCACCTAGGCGGCGAGCTCTTACTCCGTACCTATACATCAAAACTAAATACTAACGCCCACTAACTACATGATGCATCAAAATCAACGAATCACACACAATGCAACCGCAAGATCATCCATCAAAATAACAATCAGATAATTATAAGAGTAAATAATCCTAACTCAAACTATTCATACCATATTTTATTCTATTCTTCTAAGTTGCATCGTACTAGATTAGCATGCTCTTACACAATTCATCTCATTAGATCACTTACTTCATTCACTAACAATCTCATCATGCACATCTTTACTTTATTCATGGTCAAGACATTAATCAACCCTAGCATGCTATGCTAACAATTATCATCAATTTTAAATAAATCAATCGAAGGAAATTATAACTCACGTTGTCGACAATTGGCGACGGTTAGGGTTCCGTTGCGTGTCTCGGAACTAAAATTCGGCGCCCATCTGGCGTCCGAAGCTCGATCGGGCTCGACTGGGTGAGCCCCGCTGAAGATCCGATGAATTCTAGTGAATTCCAGAAATTCCGATATTTCGGCAGTTTTCCGGCAGCTGCTGGCGGTTTTCCGGCGGCTTCCGATGGTTTTCCGGCGACAATCGCTGGCGGCGTCTACTTGCCGGAAAGTGGTCGTGTTGGGTACCCTTGGAACCGGCTCGGCGAACCCGACTCATCTACTAGGTCAACGTGGCCAATGGAGGTGGTGGCTCGCCGAAAAATGCATAAGATGGAGCGGCAGCGATGGGTCGCTAGATCCGGCCGGCTAGGCCGGCAATGGCCTCCGCTCCGGTCGGGAAAGGTAGCTGAGGGGTCAAGGACGTCGAGCCGACCACCTGATTTATTTGATCAGTTGAAAACAGCCGGAATATTCTCAAAAATAGACTTGCGGTTCGGATATCATCAACTATGGGTGAAGGAATCTGACATACAGAAAACGGCTTTCCGAACTCGCTATGGACATTATGAGTTTCTGGTTATGCCTTTTGGTCTGACAAATGCACCAGCGGCTTTTATGTCACTTATGAACACGGTGTTCCACGAATACTTGGATAAGTTTATTATTGTGTTTGTGGACGACATTCTGGTCTATTCAAATAATGAGGAGGACCATGGGAAACACTTGTCCATTGCTCTTCAAGTTTTGAGAGATAATCAACTGTTCGCCAAATTATCAAAGTGTGACTTCTGGCTGAAGGAGGTGAACTTCCTCGGACATGTTGTCTCAAAGGCGGGAGTCGCTGTGGATCCATCAAAAGTGAGAGCAGTTACTGATTGGCCACAACCCAAGTCAGTCACAGATATCCGAAGTTTCCTTGGACTAGCAGGTTACTATCGGAAGTTCATTAAAGATTTCTCCTTGGTGGCATCGCCAATGACTAAGCTTACACGCAAGGGGGTTAAGTTCGAATGGAGTAACAAGTGTGAGGAGAGTTTCCAATCTTTGAAGAAGAGTTTAACTACTGCACCAGTTTTGACTATACCAAATGGCAATGAAGGATTCGTGGTCTTCAGTGATGCATCTCTAGTGGGGTTAGGATGTGTCCTTATGCAAGATGGTAAAGTGGTGGCTTACGCCTCTCGCCAATTGAAGATTCACGAGCAAAATTATGCAACCCATGACTTGGAACTGGCAGCAGTGGTTTTTGACCTAAAGATTTGGAGGCATTACTTGTACAGCATATCAAGTTAAGTACAGCATATCACCCCCAAACTGATGGTCAGAGTGAGAGGACCAATCAAACCTTGGAGGATTTGTTGAGAGCTTGCATCCTCGACTGGGGAGGAGATTGGGAGAAACACTTAGCCTTGGCTGAATTCACCTATAATAACTCTTACCAAGCCAGTATAGGAATGGCACCGTTTGAAGCCTTATACGGTAGGCCTTGCCGATCTCCATCATGCTGGTTGGAGTCTACAGAGATGGTTATAGTCGGGCCAGAGATGGTGAGAGAAGCAGCTGAAAAGGTGCAACTCATTCAGCAAAGGCTTAAGGCAGCTTAGGATCGGCCGAAAAGTTATGCTGATACT